>JARHVA010003139.1:0-92500 GCA_037957365.1 Torreya grandis | reverse complement strand
TTAAGGAATTCATTTACTTCCTTGGCCCTTGATAGGATAATGCTATCGGTCCTTAGTATAATAGGCATACTACCCCTATGAGTTAGTAATTTATTTACCAAATTTGATTTTTAGGTCAAAATAGGGCACCTCTAAGTAAAAAATTAGTTTTAAATACTTTTAAGAAGCCTAATATATTATATTGTGGTGTATTACATGTTATCATATGTCATTTAGGGTCATCCTACCCTTGGTCTTAGTCATATTAGTCAATTTGTCATTCTAGGTCATTTAATGTGCTTTTATGGGTCATTAATGCAAGTAGCATAGTTCCTAAGGTATCTAGGTGTCATATTTTAATTTAAAATGTTTAATAGGTTATTATAACTATGATGGATGTTAATTACATTAGAATATTATAGTTTTTCTAACTAAAATTGTAAAAACCAACTAAAAAAGAGAGAAATGGCACTTATATGGATCATGGGGAAGTGTGACACATGGGATAAGATCATGGAGGTACCCTTAACATTTTTAACACTCATAAAAATGTTTTTTATAAAATTCCATTTTTAGGCCAAAAATATTCTTCACCTTTCTTGGTTTCCTAGGCACACAAAAGTAACTTTCAGGTTTTTACTCAGTATAAACCGCTGAAGACGTTTCAAGTCAAACACTTTGAGGATGTTATATTAAAATTAGATACCTTAATTTAAATATAAATATTTTGAATAAGGTTTGATTTTTCTTCATGAACCATCTTCATTAAGTTGACTATACTTTTTTGGTAGTTATTTAATGCACCATATAGGTTTTTCTCTATTTTGGTCAGATCTATATGAACCAGTTAGTGATGTTGGCTCCAAAAGATGTTGATTTAATTATAATATGATATCCATTATTATTTTCATCTTTAATAATATTTTGATGAGCAAGTTAGTCCATGATGTAAATATGTGTCACCATGTGTATTTTTCGTTGAAGTGCTTCTTTTTTGCTGAGTGTTTTTCTCCTATAAGGGTCTCATATAGCTAATAAATGGTGTTACACAAGTATTTTGGTCATTTTAACACCTAATTACATGTTTTAGTTCCATCATCTCATGTCTTGGGTAGCTTAAAAACTTGTCATTCCTTATTGTTAACTCCATGCCTAACTTTAGTTATAGTCACATGAATGGGTTTGTCTATCTTGTTCCTAGAGTTATATTCATGGTGTATCAATTATACAAGACATAAATAATTGAATAAATATCATTGAAATATTTTGAGAAAGTTCAAGTGTGGTCCCAAACCTATTCACCATACTAAATCAGTCATGAGGTGCCTATGCCTACTTTATCCTAGATGTGTACAAGTGGTATCACATTAGAAAAGAGATGTTAGAACCTATTTTAAGATGTTATTTATGGAAAGTCTTGTAATTAAAAATTTCTAGATTAATTTTAGTTTTTTTGAATCCATTCACCACCATGTTTTGCTATATTTCATACCCTCACCATCTACATAGCCAAAACATCCACCTATAAGGTCTTGTTGATGTCATGTTGATGTGTGCAGAGGTGGATATGTGTTACAACTTATTAAAACTTTTAAAGTTGTATCATGGTGTTGGATAAAATAATATAAGGTTCATATGCATGGGGAGTTTCCTATTTTCCACATCTAGCTCATTTTGGTGTATCAAAACATTCACCTACAAGTGGATCAGTAGGGTACCAAAAGCTTAAATGAAGAAATAAATGTAACTTGACACTTATTGAAAACCTTATTATGATGAATAATCTTTAATAATCCATATAAAGTTTCAAGATGTTCAGTTGAGGTTTGAAACCAACTTGAAGAGACAAAGGACTACATTTTGGGAAATTGTCCCCAAAAGGCCAAAATAGAGGTCTAAGGGGTTTTGATAACCATTTTTCAACATGTTTCAAAGATGTACCAAAGCATCTGAATGATTAGGTTTTATTTAATCTAGTATATAATAGGTCCATACCATCAATGAATGTTAGATAGTGAGGGAAGGTATGTTGTTTAAAACCTCAAACATGCCCTAAATAGCATTGAAATACTTCAGTAATATCTACAACCCTATAGGAGTAAATGGCCTTTTATCACTTTAAGGGAGCAACATTGAGTAAATGGTTTATGAATAATTATTTTAAACTAATGAGATGAGTTAAATGAATATAATTCATCAATAAAGGTTAATACAAGGTCTTTTTTACCCCTATGACTATGTACAAGTACACTTCAAGCATGGAGATTGGTACCTACAGGGGTTAGATAGGTAAGTTGAAGAAACAATGACTTATACATGGTTTGGATGGTGTCTAGCCAATATATGGTGAGTTTAAGGTAGTGTCAATATTTTTAATTTGAAGGTGAAATCAATAAATAATTTTCTTCATCATAATCATCCCAACCAAACCTCTATAAACACTTATAAGTAGAGTTTAGGGGTAGAGCTTCTCAGCCTAGATAGTAACCTAAATGTTGATGCAAAGATGGTGTCTTAAATTTATAAAAGAAGGATAATAGTTCCATCATGAACTTATAGACTTATAGGGATTCATGTATAGCCTTCACACTTCTAACCAAGTCCCAAATAATCTCTTGAAGCCTATAATAGGCTCTAAAATGCATGTGTCCTAGTCAACATGTAATGAAACCAAATTGAAGGGTAAAAGTGCATTGGAAGGGTTAATGGGAGATCAAACCTAATAATTGAGTTAGTGGTCACATAAATATGTATTTTTTTTCTTTGTAGGACTCCTATAAAGGATAATTAATCCTACATAGGTCCTCTAGACCCCTGTATATACTTGGAATAGGTTGTAAGCTAGTAAAAGGGTAAGGTGGGACATGGACTTGTATAGGGAAGAGAGGATAATTAAAATCAATAAATAATGGTTAATGATAGGTAATATAGTGTTTACACAGTCCCAACATTCTACCAAGATGATCATCTTCTTTCCCTACTTAGACAATGATATTAGTTCATATAATGAGCTAGGAAACCATGTTTGCTAAATAGCCAAGTATGAAGAATCCACTGAGATAGGATTTTTGGGTGAATAAAAAAGATTTATAAGAATTAAATTATAATGAGAAACATGTTGAAGCAACCTATAGGAACTGGTTTGGATTAGAAAGGTTATTCTTGGGTGGATTTGAGGAAAATGCAAGAAAACAAGTCTTTTAGAGGCCTTTTTGGGCATTTGGAGTTGGTTAGACACATAAAACATGGAATAAGGATAAAAAAACCTATTAAAAATAATCATAATTAATTTTAAAAACTCTAAAAATTCTCAATTTTTCTTAGGGATAAGGGATATACCTCATTATTTTATCTCAGAGGTTAGCGAGTCCAGAAAATCAAGTTTTGGCAAAGTGAGCTAGTGAGTGAAAAATGGGTAAAGGGATAGATATAAAGCTTTGGAAACTTTATGAAAAGTATTTTTAAGTATATATAAGGTTAATATATTATATATACATACTATATAAATCTCAAACCCCTTAAGGTGACTAAATTATCCATGCACATAATCCAATTAGGCAGACCTTCACTAAGCCTAGTTGGTGAAAGAGAGAAGGGGAATAAGAGTAATTTGATGGTTATGTAGTGGATTTTAAAGATAAAATGGGATGTTAAAATTCATAATATAAAAAAATACCTATGAGATATCAATCTTAGCAACCAAATATAGTAGGGTGACTATTAGACCTATTAGGCCTTGAGGAGTCCTAGAACCAATTGGGGATCCATCTTCATTTCTAACTCTTGCTGGAATATATAGATGATTTAAGAATATTATGGAGGTGTATATAGACATTTTTGAACTAATATTATGTATAATCACCTATAATAAATCACATTTTAGCCTAGAGAAAGTACAAGCATGCATGAAAAGCAAGGACAAGCTTAATGAGTTGTTTTCAAATGCTCATATATTTTATAAGGATTTTCATTTGAACCAAAGGAATTTTGAGGTGTTATAAAAGTACATTGGAATAAATTTTGTGTAATTTAGTGGTAGGTTAAACATCAAATCTTTATGAAAAAATCTTATGATGAAAAACTATATAAAACCCTACTAAACCCTCAGGCAAGACTCGATGCAGAAAAAAAGATTAGAGAAATATCCAAATCACATAGTTTGAACATGAAGGATATTTTCAATTTTAGATGACTCCAATATTCTTCCCATATTGATGATTTGTACAGAATTGTATGGATAAAATTCAAAATAGGGTATTTTTGACCATTGTTTGGGTTTTTCAATTATAAAGAGGTTTTACAATATGTAATAAATATTGGAAGAAATATTTAGGAATATTATAACTACCTATGGTCATTTTTTTCTAAGGTAAAACATATAAATTTTCAAATAATAACTCTCCTTTTAGCCAGTCAAAACTAGCATAGTGGACATAACGGTGAGAAGGGGGAAAACCCCAAGTTTGATCCTTTTTAAGGTGCACCTGAGTAGTATAAGGCAATGGATAGTATTCCCAAGTGTCATAAACTACCTCAAAATGATTTTAATGGAAAAATAAGGGCATTTTTTAGGTCAAGTGTGAGGGGTGACTGAAAAAGGAGTTTTTTGGACTGTAGATAATGATGGCTTCCTTCCAAGAGTTTCCAAATGAGTAAGACTAAAAATAATGCATGTAAATTAATTTTTTCATGAATTTACTCTCATTACAATAATTATAATTATACATAATTAGTTTTGGGACGTTCAAACAAGTCCAAATGATGAAGGCAATTTTATAAGCCAAGATAAGGAATTTTGTGACACTTTTAATAGGTTTTATAACTTGTATAGACATTTGGACCTTATAATATTAAATGTTTCATTCCATACCTATTTTTCATGGAAATTTTAACCTCTTTTCTTAGATTTACAAGTTTCCAAGTGACCTTTGGACTTACCTTGCTTTGCTTTTCTCTCAAAGACTATAAATATTGACTCTTTTGGCTCTTTTTAACAACCTCTATTGGTTGATGGTGAAACACTAGCCAATTTTGTACTTGAATGATTCTTGAAGAAATAAAAAAGTGATTATTCCTACTTACATGATATATAATTGATTGTTATTGTAATGTTTTTGGTCTTGTCTAGTAGAAGATGATCTTTTCTAGAATGGTATCTTTGATTTTTCACCAAGTGTGTATATGAGAAATTGTTGTGTCTATTTTAATGTTATTTTATAAGTTTATAAGTGTCTTAGAAGTGGATCATGACTATATTACACAAATGAATCATTCATTACCCTCTTAAGTATCAAAATACCTTCTTGAACCTAAATTCTGAAACATTGATGTTATAATGAAGCTAAAATTATGAGTTTTGTGTGAAAGAAGCCTTGTTTAGCTCTAAATATTATAAGTTTATTCAATAGGAGGAAATATAATATTGGTGCATCAATTATAGTCTCTTTTTTTTATAATTAACCATTTTAATGCAAAATTGATAGATAAGATTATGTTTCAAAGAGTGCATCAAGGGAACTAGCCCTTCTAGAGATTCATCTCAACAAAATTGTTACCCACAAAAAGAGAGACATTTCCATTGTGCCGCTTAGATGAGGAGATCTAGTCATATCCTCAAGAGGTGAAAATCTAAGTGATAATAGGTTTCATGAGGAGGAATTACAACATGTAAAGTCCTTAAGATTGTAAGCATTGAAATATAAGGCACCTCTCATTAGTGTGTCATATTGTAAGGGTCATATTTTAACATCCCCCTTAGGCCTTTATCCTTTGATTCCATTACCATTTTTTATTCCATACTTGATCCAATTATTTCTACTTTTGTTCCTATGAAAATACCTTCTACTAGTATCCTTTTTATGTAGTGATGTTCTACTTTGCCTAGTGTCATTTCACCTTTTTTAGTCTCCACTACAACATTCTCTATTCTTTCAGTGTTTATTCCTACAACCATAGCTCTTTCCATCATAGCCATCGGCTAACTTGTCACCCAAATTGATGCTTCCTCTAACCAATTGGGTTTACCTTTTCCTTATTTAACAATAGTCTCCACAACCATAGTAATGAAAACTATGAGTTCTCCTAGAAAGGAAGCAATCTATATTGTGCACCTAATGCCACAATTCAAAAACATAGACTAATAAAAAATAATTTAGCCCTCAATGACCAAACATTCCTTTAAAATTGATATTGAGATTGAAGATCATGTGTAAATAGAAGCTAAACCATCACTTTATTTGAATCTCATTCATCCATATTGGGTCAATGAGTTAGGAGCTTCAACCTATAAGAAACCTAATCTAACGATCACTGAACTTCCAATAGTGAGCTCATTATTTGATAAGGCTACAACACCAGTCCAATGGGTCAAAAAGAGGAAGATTTAGGATAGATATGATATAATTTTGATCATGAAAGAAAGGGAAGAGTTTTATTCCATTTTAAAGAGACAAAATAGGAAGATGGGTTAGTACTCATATGTTGAGGACCTCAAGTCCTACATGGAGACCCATGTTAAGGCAATCATGGTTATACATTCAATAAATATTAACCATTTAAACCACAAGTCAAAATAGGCTAACCCACTATAGTCTAAAACTTGTAAATAGATATATTCATATCCTATAGGGTATGTTATGGTCTTATTTGATGTTATTTCATGTGGCATTATCATTAGTCATATTCATTTTTAGGCCTATGTCATATAGGGTCATATTTGAGATATTTATGAAGGTTATATGGTTTCCAATTATGTAAAAGTGTTCCTAAATATTCCTCAACATCTAATATGTCATATTATGTATCAATAATGTTAGTCTTATTTTAAATGTGAAGGTTTCTAACTAAAATGAATAAAATAAGTGAAAAAGAAGGGAGTTTCAGAAGTTATAAACCTATAGAGGAGAGTGGCATGTGGTAAAATCTTGTGGAATGGATATTAAAATTCCATAAATTAATTTACATGACTTATATGCTTAGGAAGCATAAAAAATGGTTGAAAACCATTCTACTCTTCCATCACTCCACTAAACATTCAAAACTGGTCAATGGGTCCTCTAATGGTACATCCAGTAGAAGAGGTTTAAAGTCAAATTATAATGTGGAATGTTAGTAAACTCAGTCCAATTTCATTTCATGGTAGGATTTATATGATTTTGTGACTATTCCATTTTATGAACCATGCTTAAGAAGTTAACTATCTCTTTTTATATGTTATTTCCCACATCCTATAGGTTTTCTTCTTGTATGATTATTTTTATACAATCCAATTGGTGAAATTGCTTATATGGGAGGTAAATATCCACATATAATGATTCCCATATTTGGTTTCATATTTTAAATTAATTTTATGGGCCAAGAATCTTAAGGTATAGGTTGGTCAAATATGGAGTGACAGACATGTTTTGACCATTTATAGAGGTTTCATTTCCTTTTGGTGGTTTAATATGAGGGTGATATGCTTTTATTCATGTAATTCATGCATTTTTTTCATCCCATTGTTTAAAATATCATTTCCAAGGGTTATCACATGGATTTGTAGTCAAGAAACACACACTATAATCATATTTTTGCATGACTATCATACACAGTTAGTTGAGTGAGGCGTATGAGGTCTTGAACATAGACATGGAGAGTAAATTAAGTTTTTAATTTTTTTAAGACATACTTATAACATTAAAAATAAAGTTAATCTCTCTAAATATCATATGTTTTCATGCAATAACTTGTTCTTCTTTATACACAGTCTTGCACCATTGATATGCACCTTTAGGTGCCTTAAAAGAGAATGATCATGTGAAAATGAAGGGAATTTTATCTATTTTGAAATCCTTAATTAGGTAAATGATCTATTTGGATACCATGACAATGTCTAAGATTGGTTACAATCCCATACACTATGCATATTTCAGTGTTCGAATCCAATGCCCTTCTTTGTTACTATAAGTGTCACCAACATGTTTACAAAGACTGAGCAAGATTAGAGTAAAAGTTTTGGAAAACTTGTTTGAGTACCTTAAGGTGTATATAGGTTTAATAATGTAATAAGGAATTGAATAATCATTAATTGATAATAAAATTCTATGTTATCCCATCACAAGCTGGAGAAATAGTTTAGGGACTTATTACCTTAAAATATCCAAACAAAGACCCTATATTACTTTTGATCTTTTCATGATAGGTTACCTTGGATTTTATATTGATTTAAGTGTTTATATTATGTAAAAATAGCATAGGGTTAAGGCTTTGAAAAAATATTCTGGTTTATTAACCATATAAACAAGGTGTAAGTAGGCCTCCATTCTAAGAATTAATTCACTATAGAATGCTAATGTTCTCTATAGTATCTTCAACTCCAAATAGTTTAATGGTCCAAGATGGCATAAAAAGAGTGTAAATTCATATAAATTGATCACATTGGGGTAATATAAACATTAATTTTTCAAAGGAAATCAAAGGGGGTGAAATTATAGGGTTTATACCTATACCACCACCTATAAGTGTTCTTCTATGCTAAAAAGAGTTACTTATAGCCAATTATAGGTTGAAAATACACTAAGGCCTAAAAATATAAAGGTTAGATCAACATATACATGATGATAAAATTTTAAAATTATTTTTATAATGGATTTATAACTTTAATAAGGTCTTAAACCATCAAACATAAGTCCTAAGATGAAGGGTTACCTATAGGCTTCCACAATTCCTGAGTGGAAACATAACACACTATCTATAAACTATGCCTAAAGTTGGGAAGATAATTAAGAAGTGTTTATAAATGGTGGTTAAACTATAAAATTATTAAAATGTAATTTATAATGATTATACCTAACACAATTCTTACCACAATAAATTAGAGCATGAAAACTCTCCTCAAGGTGCACTTATAGTCAACACATGAAAATCTTGCACAATCAGTTTTATAGAAATCTATTTGAGGTTTCATGAGGTTTGAATGTGTTTTGATGATACCAAACCCTAAAAATCTATAAAAAGTTTAATTATCACTAATCCAAGCCTCTCATATGCTTTATTTTCATGAGACAATAACAAATATGCCCTCTATTCTATATCAAATAGAGGGCACTCTTAGACTAGTGGAATCCTACAAGTTTAGTAAGGAAAGGGGAATAAATTGAGTTGGAAACTATGGGAAAATTTTAGGAGTATGTAAATAGATGTATTAATCATGAAAAAACATAATTAATCTCTTAACAATATTACCAACCACTCATAGGTGTTTTTGAATAACATATGTGCAGATAGACCTATTAGGTATTGACTAGGCCTCCTACCTAAAGAGATTCAAATATAATTTATAAGAATATGAGGATATTATAAGGTATCATATAATTTTCATATGAGGTTATAAAATGTGTCAAATATTTTATCTTTCAAAAGAGACCATAAAGAGTCCATATTTTGGTCTAGACCAATTCTAGCTTCCAAAAATAGAGAGAAAAGATCAACAAGACAAGTTTAGATGCTCATATGTGTAAAAAAACATAGAATTGGAACCTAAGGAGTTGGGAGATGTTTAAGGGGGTCTTAAAAAAATATTTTGTGAAATTTGTTCACAAGTTGAATGTGACAATTTCATGAATAATATTTAGAGGTCCAAACTCCTCTAAACCCTCTAAAACCCTTGGTAATGAACTAATGGGAAAGATGAAGAGGGAAAGAAATATGAGGGATATCTTGACTTATAAATGACCTTATAATTTTATAGGAATCTATATGTCTCCTTATCATTGGATTGAGTTATACCCTACTTGTACGGATAGTATAGAAATTTACTTTTATTGATTGTATTGTGCAAGAACCAAAGGATTTCAAGAGATAAAAACAATTTTGGGAGATATATTAGGACTTAGATAAACTTTCACATTAATTTATTTCATTGTCTAATTTCACAATTTCAATTGATAACACCTTCATCTTAGCTAGTCTAAATTGGCATAGTGAAAAAGGAGTGATCACCAAGTGAGAAGATGAAAACTCCAATTGGTAGACCTTTTAAGGTCTAAATGATGGATTTATGGGCTTGAGGGATCTTGAAAAAAATTATACATTCCCCTGTATGGACTATATTATAAAAATGAAGCACATCTTGGTGCTAAGTGTGAAGGGTGAGAGAAAGAGGAGTGATTGTGACTATAGGTAGTGATAAATAATGTTTAAAAGAATATCAATGGTTAGGGACACAAAAAATGCATGATGGGGCATGTTACTAACCCTAATTCACATTTAAATCATCTCATCTATCCCTAGTCTATCGTGAAGTGATCCGAGAAGGCCAAATCATGAAGGCAATTTATAAATAAGCAATTGAAGAGTCCTACACCACATCTGAGGAGTTTTATGCCTTTGAGGGACATTTATCCAAGTAGACCTTGCATGGTTTGTTCCATATTCCTTTCTCCTATAGATGTAACTCCTCCTCTTAGCTTAACACATGTTTTAGTGACTTATAGACTTCATTATCCTCTCTCCTCTCTCACATTCTATAAGTTATCCATTTTGGCTCTTGTAGATTAATTCCACATGTATGGTGAATCCCAACTAGTTTGATTTTGTAATTTTCATTTAAGTAATAAATAAAATCTAATTTGATTTCATATATCATCTTATCAAAGTGTGTGAAGAGATGTATAATGAATAGTTAAGTGATATGCATCTATCCTTACTTTCTCTCAATATTTTCATTCTTGATGCAAGAATTTCCACTCTACTAGGTCATATGAAGTATTTTCAAATGTAAATGTAGACCTAGTATCTACAATTGATATTTTATTCATTTACATTAGACAGTCCTCATGCATATCACCTTCATATTGAAACACTAATATTAGATCACTTTAGGACTTTGAAGCTAGTGTTGTAGGTATTTTTCCTTAGTGAAATAAGTATGATGGTATTTTGGAAATACTTGTGGTGTATCACCCCCTTAGAGTATCTTTATTTCATGAAAAAATATATCACTTTTCCCACAAGTAAACATTTAGTGTAGGTGCTAAGTACTTCAAAGTATATTTATGGAATTAGCCCTTAAACCTAGAGGTCTAATTCTACTATAGGTAAACATACATACCTATAATTATTACCATGTTGCCCAAATATGGAGGAGGCTTAAACAGCCTCCTGTAGGGTGCAATATTTTTTGACAACATGAATAAAAATGGATATGCAAGAGCTAGACAAAGAGACAAAAAATCTAAAAGAGCAACATCAGATGATTTTAGTCCCTCATGGCATTAAACAAGACATATAAAATGCAACACTTAGGTTGTATGAGATTTTGGATTCAATTCAATTTTTGAGAGTCAATTTGGCTCCACATGTAAATTATATAACTAGATTGTTCAATATTCTTAGGTAAGATGAGAATAAGTTTAATTTATTAGTATTTTACACCCTGAATAATGTATTTACCCAATTAGACATGATGACCACTTTGGATGCATCAAATGCATTGAATCTAGATTTAATAATAACATAGGAGGCCCAAGATTAGATATCATCTTATAAATCTTGAGTAAACAAACTATCAAAAGAAGAGAAGCAATTAAATAAAAGTTTGATTGAGCTTGAATTGACAATAATCTAAGAAAATAGAGGGAAACTGGTATATTAAACTACATTTGATAAGATGATTCAACAAGCCTTTGATGGATTCATATAGAGTCTATAAGGACTGAGTTTGAAAGACATTGAATGCAATTTGAGTGCACAAGGAAAAATGCAACAAAGGTAGAAGTCTTTTGGGTTGGCTTTCAAGCCACCAAAATAGACAATCCTATACTAATGGAACAAATAGGTAGGGTGGATAGGAAATATATTATGGAGATGAACTAAATTCATGCACAACATGCTAAGGTGTAAATTATTATCAAGATTTAGATGCTAATAAGAAAGTAACACAAATTCCACCTATAAGTTATGCTCCAAAAAATCCACATAAAGTGCTAGTACTAATAGCTACATCAATGCCACCTCACACTTTAGCTCTGATTGTAACTCAAATTTAGTCAACAAGTGCATCACTAGCATAGCTCCAGTTACCACATCATCAAGCACAAGCAAAACTATAGTTCCAATGACAGTTTTGAGAAACATTAAACAAGATTTGATTTAGCCCAAAATTAAAGGCTAATTTGGTAAAATTTTTCATGTAATGGTTATAAGAAAATAATTAAGTTCTAGTTTCATCCATATTGTAATTAAATAAATAATTTTTATCAACATACACATGTTATATGTCTAAAAATATCTATAATTTATGGCATGTAATTGAGAATTATCATATAGTCTATTAATATGTAATCAAAGTGTTATAAACTTGGAGGATGAGGTAACCCTTTCTCCAAGTTATTTATATACATGTAGAACCCTCTTTTTAATGGGTAAAAGTTTTAGATGAATATATAGGAATAAATCAAGAATTGAATATCATGTAACTATGTTTTTTATTTCTTCTTCCCTCTCTATGTTAATGAATTTTAAGTTTATTTGTCTGTATTGATTCAATAATTTTGATGTGTACTAATATTACAGATGAATCTGATTGTTTTATTAATGAATATTAGTCTTATATGTGAAATATCTATTGAGGATTGATATATTTCATTTATTTAGAAATTTATTATAAGTTGAATTAATAATCCAAGGTATGTAGAAGTATCTCTATTGATATAGTCTTCTAGGTGTGAGTCATAGCTACCCTAGATAAATCTTTGTTTTAACTATAACCTATTATACAAAGGTGTGCACTAATAACACTAAGAAGAACAACATTTATCTAAGACCATTAAGTATCCTATATCTATTATGCTAAACTACTAACTATGTTTTTTTGTAAGTGTACAAAAGCTTCAAAAAACAAACACTAATTTTTGGGATACTTGTCCATGAAAGAAACAACATTAGAAAATAATTTTCAAGAGATAAAACCTTATTTTATACCTTACCCTTCCTTCCTTTTTGAGTTTATTTGGGATATAATCACCATATAATAGTTATTCACTCATCCAACTCACCTAATAATTTACATTTTTTTAGAATCCATGCATCCATCCACAAAACCTTGTTAAACAACCCACAATCTTGACCTATTATTCCATGACCCAATTGTTTTAACCACATACTTATAAATCATGTCTTATAGTGGAAGCAAGTTCCATAGAGATCCCAAAATTTTATAGGTTATCTCACTTAAACTCTCTATGGTGTTCATCAAACCCACATCAATAGAAGATAAAAATATGGTGCTAGAAGGAGGGCACACTTTTGTGTTTTCCCAATAAATATTGGGCCAATCATTATAGAGATAGTTAGGATATTAATAAGCTATAAGGACCAAATAATAATTTTGGTTTCATAATTTTTAAATTCTTAGATGCCTAGACCCATACCTATCATCCATGTGATACACTAAGCTCAAACACCTTCCCATGTAGAAAACATCTTGCTTATCAATTTTATTATGGATCAACCTTGGTTGATCAAATAAACTATTACCATCCCTATATACAAACATGATGATTTATTGTATCATGAGGTTAATGTGCATGGGTCTCATTATGAAAATCAATGGGAAATAATTTCCAAGCATGGGAGTAGACAACATCATCTCTATAGGGTATTTTGAAAAATAAGCCATCAAATCTTCATTATGCACAAATGGAAACAAGGGTTAGCAACCATTTCAAAGCTGAAGGCTAAATTTAGGAACTCCATGGTTTGGGTCTGCAAATAAAAAATTGGAGGAGACCATATTTGAATAGAACCAGTCTCCTACTATGAATTCAAAGATAATCTGTTAGTTTGACGTTACTGTAAAGAAGGGGGAATCAACCAATATCTGAAAAGGCTTAATGGGTTTGATGAAAACTTTTCTAAGCAATTTGTAAGATCCTTTTTAAATAGGTGGGTCATGGTGGGTCGTATTAGTTTTGAAATCTCCAAAAAGGTGATTGCTATGGCCATGGGAATGACCATGCAGGGAATAAAACTTAAAAGGAAAAAAAAATTATGGATCTTGGAAGCCACAAACTATTTATGGGAGAGGGAAAATAATTTGTCCTATATCAAAGAGGATTCAAGTGTGCTAAACTACCAGAGCCATGGGATAGAGTGTGCTTCATTATCATGAAGTACTTCATGCTTGAAGGTCAATTTACCAAGTTCTATAATTACCACCTCCCTCTATTAAATCACTTTAGGTGTAATGTTATTATTAGTTTCCATTTTTACCTAATATCCTCTTTAGAACACTTTTTCCTTAAGGTGAGAGCTAAAATGGCTAAGAAGTTGGATATGAACCCTATTCCCCTACACCAGGGCCTAATTTTTTGCTTATACAACTTTCACTGAGCCCTTGAGCCATTCAAGACTATCAAAATTAATAGTTGAGACATTCCTTCCAATTTGATGTCTGGCGATGCTATTGATGAGTCATATTTTTCCCCTGCTTCTACCAAACAAAAGATGTTTCTTTCTCCACCCCAAAAGAGACCCTTGTTGACACCCCCGACTCCTTTGTAAGAAAGAATGGTAAGAAGATAAAGGTTGATGAGGAGGAAGAGAATATTAGAGAGACCACAGAGGGGACCCAAAAAAATTTGGGTAGGGCCACAGGGGGCCAAGGTGGTAAATCTTATAATTCTTCCAAAATTAATAAGGAAGGCTTATCCTCTAGAGTTTGAAGGTTGAGGCGGATTGCTGGTAAACCCACCTCAAAGGCTAGACTGATTGATTACTTAGAAAGTGATTTGGAGGAAGCAACCCAGGAGGAAGAGTCTAAGGAGCTGTAAATCCAAGAAATTTTTGAGGACATTGGAGGGAAGCAGGAGAGTAGGGATTTTGAGGTTACTGAGGAACATGGTGCTGACACTATGAAAACTGTTGAAAATAAGGGGAACTATATGTCAAGGAAACTAGTGAGGAAATAGAGAATGAGACTAATTAGAAATATAAAATTGGGGCCCTAAAGGATCATATTTAGAGGTTGGAGCATAATTTCACCAAGGGACTCTAGAATACAATTCTCCTAAACATGTCTATGCTAAAAGAGGTGGGTAATACTGGCCATGCTGACAATGCAGAGAATACTGAGAAACTTAATGATCTTCTCAAAACAATGGTTATGTAAGGAGAGTCCTCTCTAACTCTAGTCTTTATATTTCTTGTGTTTTGTTTCTATGTCTGTTGTTTCTTAGCTAGTGCCATTGTCTCTCTAAAGGCATATTTTGTTTTATTGCCTTCTTGTCTTTTTTTCTTGTGAAGGGTTTGACCCCTAGTTTTCCACCTTACCTAATCAAAAACATGATCCACCAAGTAATAAAAAAAGTATTTACCCACCTTCTCCCCCTTAAGTGAGATGATGGTAGAAGAACATATCAAATATTTCAAGGTTACCTTGAGATTAATGAATGTCATTCATAAGGATGTTGCATACAGTATTCTTTTGTTTACTCTATAAGATTATTCTTATGATCAGTATCTTAATTTATAGGAAATTTTCATAACCTCATGGAATGAGTGCCAAAATATGTTCCTTGTATAATTTAGAAAATTAATTAACCCAAGTATGGTATATTAACTATTTACTAGCATGAAGAAGGAAACTAAAAAGTCAATTAGGGGCTTCAATGTAAGATTTTAAAATATGTACACTCAATTGAGAACCATGTATAATCTAAAAGATAATATAATGCTTGAGATATCTACGAATGCCTTGGATCCTATTACTTCAATATTCTTGCAAAGGGCTTCCACTTCCAATGCTTTAGCTTTGGAATTTTAAGAAACTATTAATATTGATAAAAAACTCAATCCAAATATTATCCCTCATATTCTAAGGGATTAATCATTCAACAATAGACTCCATATTTGAATATAATTTCATACATGAATCAAAATTCCCCAAGATTCAATCAGAATCAATTGTACACTTTGTCTCCCATGATGTAGTAGACAACAAATCATAATTATAATTTCTTGAACAATTACACATAAATGAATGGCCACCAACATAATCAACATCAGGCTCACACCAATGCAATAGTCACTTAAGTTTCTAAAGCCAACAAAGATAAATTAGATTCTATATAAATAATGGTTTATAAGTTGAGCCATGATTCCTTGAATATGCAAAAGAGTATTGGTAATACCACTAATTAGAATTACAGCCATAATTTTTAATTTACAAGAATTAACAAGATTTTAGATATTCCAACTAATAATGTAGAACAATAATAATTTAATAATAAACCAAAAGTTAACATCATGGAAATAGATTTGCCCAATTGGTGTAGGGTCATAACACAACACAATATGAAGAGTTGGACTATATAGAGTTATGTGTAACATTTGAAATCTTCCAAAGAGAAATGATTAGACAAGATCAAATGATGAATCCTCCAAATCTCCCTCATGAATCTAGACCTTGAATTTCATATATGGTCTTTGATACCTATGAATATTCCTTACCTAATAAATAAGATAATATTCTAAAGGATATTTCAAATGAAGTGAAAGCATTCCAACAATTTAATAGGAATAATTATATTCTAAGGAACTTGTAGCTATTTACTACTTCTACTCCTCCTAATAATATATCTATCCCTCTAAATCCTAAAGATAACAATAATCCTTTTCCTCCCAAAAGGAATGATCAAACTCAACATAAAGAGGAACAAAGCAAAGGAAGAGACAATAATTTTTAGGATACATCAATTTTAATGAACTAACACAAATCATAGAATAGAAGGAGCTCTTCTAGAAGTTTATCATAGGTGAGTCTTCTATAGAAAATTCTAATATAGCCAACACAAATTTTATATACAAGATCAACCTTGATGTTACCCCTTTCTTATTGACTATAAGAGCATTTGGAAATAATATACATAATTACCTAGTAGATTCTATAGATTTAATAACAATTATGTCAAATTCTATTTGTCAGAATCATGGTTTAATAGCAAATATATCCAAGAAGAATATGTCATAGCTAGAAAAATAGTAGTCCCTATATTGGGAGAGCTTAATGTTGTTAGAATTAAAATTGCCTCATAACCAAGAGAATAGATTACTATTGATATCTTGCTAGTGGATATTCCTGAAAGGTATGGGTTGTTGTTGAGAAGAGATTGGTCTAAAATTTTAAATGGATACCTTTTCATGGACATTTCACATATTTTGTTACCTTGGAGAGGCATACCCAATCATATTAAGATCAATCAAGAACCAAGGATAAAGCTTACTATAATATAATTGAAGAGGCACGTTATAAATCTCATAGTCTTAGAATTTATACATTTACCACAAAACATGAAACATAAAAATAAACTCAAGGCATTTCTTAATTATGGACCCTCCATATTGATAAAGTAAGCTCCAAGAAAGTATCAAGTGTCACTATCAAGATAATCAATCCATAAGGATAGAACTATTGGCAACATATAGGCTCTATATCCCATGCACCAACAACATAATAGAATACAAATCCCTAATTTTGGGATTACAATTTGCCTTGAAGAATAATGTGAAAGAATTATTGGTATATGGAGATTTTTAACTCATTATAAACCAATTCAAAAATAAATATCAATGTTAATTGTCATATTTAAATAAATACAAGCATGGATCCTGGGATCTAATTGAATTATTTGAATCTTTTAACATAGTAGCTATTTTGAGAGAAAAAATGGAACTGCTAATTCATTATTTCTTCAATAATGAATTTGGCACCCTTAATAGAGTCAAAAGTCTATAATTTATCCATTTAATTGGTACCTTATCCTTCAATACTAGATAATGTTTAAAATTTTTAAGTGTTTGATGATGACCAACAAATTATCCATTTTTTTTACAAAGCTAGGACAATTTGAATCTCACATAATTGATGATGAACAAAGAAACCATAGGTGCCATAAATAATTATATGAATAACATGTTATCCAAATAAAATAAAATCATCTCCAATTAGGGATGGTAACTCTAGAGAGGAACTTTGATACAGATCCTTAAGCATAATCACAAAGATAACTCAAGGTTAATGAATCTAAATTAAACTTATAAAACATAGGTAATGAAATTAATGCACACTTTGTCAATATTGGCTTAATTTGCACACCATAGGAAAGGCAAAATGTTAAAGAACTAATTATTAGGTATAAAGATGTGATTTTAGGGACCTATGTTGACTTAAGGATATTCAATCCTAGAGTCATCATCCATACAATTCCTTTCAAGCCTAATCATAATCCATTTAGGTAAGGGCAAAGGCTGGTTAATCCTATTTTGAAACCATTGATCTAGAAAGAAGTAGAGATGCTGCTAGTTGTTAGGATAGTTTTTTCCACTAGGCATTTGATTTGGGTGGCCAAGATAGTTCCAATCAAAAAAAAATAGCGAGATCAGACTATGCATCGACCTCAAGAATCTGAATAAAGCTTCAGAGAAGGATAATCATCCTTTTCCCTCAGATGATGTAGTACAAATGGTAAGTTGGTTTGAAATGATGTATTTCTTAGATGGATTTTAAGGCTATAATCAAGTACTAGTAGAATTAAAAGATAGAAGCAATATGACATTTACTATGAAATGTGGAATATATGAATATAAGTGAATGCCATTTGGTCTGATCAATGCTAGAGCTAATTTTCATAGATAAATGGATCATAAATTCTAGGGACTGATAGGTAAGTGCATAATTATACACATTGATGATCTCAATATTTTTTTCTAAAAATAGAGCTCATCATATTGACCACTTTCAGTCCATTTTTAAAATATGTATGAAGTTTATGGTATCACTTAACCCCAAGAAGAGTATATTCAACATTACCAAAGGCAAATTACTACACCATATTATTACTAAATATGGGATCACTATTAACCTAGACATGAACAAAGGATTTTCAAAAATAATATTTACAAATACCAAAAAAGGAGCACAAATGCTTATTCAGAAAGGTAAATTTTCTAAAGAAATTTATATTAGGATTTACAAATGTTGTTAGACCCCTAAACACAATGCTTAAGTAGCACACCAAGGTGGAGTGGAAACCTAAAGCTAAGAATTCGTTCAAACACATAAAGAGGTTTATTTCATAAGCCCCAAACATGGTAAGCCCAGATTACACTATAGACTTTTCCTTGTACTCATTCACCTAGAAACATACTATTTTTTTCCTTACGTATGGAAAAAGGGAAGATAATGAACATCCTATTGCATTTATGAGTACTAATTTTAAATAAGTAGGGCTCAAGTATTCCCTGATTGATAAATAAATATTCACTCTTATCAAGGTGGTTAAGAAGTTTAGGCACTACATTCTCTATAATAAGACCATTTTCATAATAGCAGATCCTATTGTCAAGTTTACATTGTTATGATCCAAATGGGTAGATTTCACTAATGCCTCAAAGTTTTGGTATAATGGTTTGTTACATTTGGTATTAGATCCTCTACTTGGGTTCAAGTCATGGAGCAAGTGGCTAAATTGGCATGATAGTGTTCATCTGGGGATCATAAATGTGGAGGATCCTAGTGTATGGTTGTAAATCAAGCCTAGAGTCTGGGATTTAGAATCATGGTGAGATGTTATCATCCTAATCAGCATATTTTACTAATGCCTCAAGATTTTGGTGTAACAATTCATTACATATGCTAGGACAAAATGTATTAGGTGAGAATAGAGGTAAATAGATGATAAATTATAGGAATATGATATTGAAATTAAACTTACTAGGATCATCAAAGGACAAGGCATTATTTAATTAATGATTGAACTAGATCCATTAATCACCATCAAAGATGTCTACCAAACACATCTCCCAAGAATATTGGTATTTAGGTATTATTTAGTTCCTACTCACTAGAACATGTCCCAAAGAAATCAAGAGAGAGAGAAATAGAGATTTAAGGCTCAAGACTACTCATTATATAATAAAGAAAGGAGTCCCTTATAGGAATAATTATGAATACATCTATTTAAGATGTGTGTCACTTGGAGAAGATTATGAAATATTAGATAATCTACATCAAATGATTGGCATAAAAATCCATCTAATAATACTATAGCCCATAAAATACTTATAATGGGTTATTACTAGTCAACAATATTTAAGGATGCTCACTTCCATGTGAGAACATGTCATGAATGCCAAGTTGTGGAAAAAATAGAGGTACACACAGTAATGTTTCTATAGCCTATGATTGAAGGTAGTTCAATCACCCAATTAGGCTTAGACTTCATCAATGTTATAAATCCAAATTCCTTAGTTAGACATAAGTTTTTGCTCACTTCTATACATTATTGCACTAGACATACGAAGGAAACAACCACTAAGAACTCAAGATCTCAAGACATGATAATTTTTCTTGAAGGACATATAAAAACTAGGTTTGGCACCCCTATCTCTTTAGTTACAATCAAATCATCCTTCAGTCACTACCTACAATAGAATAAATTGGTTGAGTCAACCAATAAGAACATCATAGATTCTATCAAGAAGTCAACTAGAGATAAACCTAGGGAATATCATATTTTACTAAAATATGCACTTTGGGTAGATTGGACTAGGTACAAATAGGCCCTTAAATCCACACCATATCTACTAATTTATGGGAAATAACTAGTGTTCCCAATCATGCTAAAATTATAAACATAGTACTTTAAGTAATAATACATGGAGCTCAATGATAAAATAGACTCCAAATTTCTAGATATCATCAAAATGGAAGACTCTAGGGATAAAGTATTGCAAAACTTTAGCAAACATTAGAATGTGGTCAAGAGATGGTTTGACAAGAGATAAAAATTTAAAGAATTTAGGATCTCTAACTTGGTTCTTGTTAGTAGAGGTTCTTGGTTAAATATAAAATTCTAAGGATGAGGATAGCTAAGTTTTAGTAGTCTGCACAAGATAGTATAAAGAATTCATATTTACCAAAAGCTTGATAGAAATGAGTATTGTGTGACTAAAAGGAACTAAGATTAACTAGAGTTTTATTTAGGGTTATAAATCATTGAAATTACTTTAAGATAGATTAAACCAAACATTAAACATGATAACACATACAAGGAATAACATAAGAAATATGACAAGTAACCATAACCAGAAAGTCTATATTGATCTAAGAAAAGGTCATCAACTTCTTCACACAAGAATATATATATTTATAGAAACTATAGTTATTGACTATTCATATTATTCTTCATAAATTGGTACCAAAATGAGGAGACTATTCACCTTTTATCCTTTCATAAGTTGAGAGAATAGGATAAAATACATATAGCCGACAAGTTCATATATAACACATGAATATTCAAAGAATATCCTATGTAGATTTTCTTATCTAGTTTTCTTTTCCCAGAGTTTCTTAGACTTAAAGTGGTGTCTCATCCTAAGACAATATCATACGTTCATTTGACTGTGCACTGAGGGTAGAAGCTAAAATTTTTAGTACACTATCAAGAGTCTTATTAATCACGCAACGCACCATTTTTGTTTTTCACCTCTTATACACTACTTAGCCACCCTTTTGAGTTTTAAACTAATCAGTGTATCGACCTACCACCCTTTCAAGTTTTAGTGGTCTAGCATAACCAAGTGGTTTCCCTTTATGGGTTTTCAACCATCTTGACCCTACTTGTCTCACTAGTAAACCTAATTAAAAAAAAATGTTCAAAATTTAACAAAACTTTCCAAAATTTATGCATTGCATTGTACTCAACTAGAAGGAGGTGGTTTTTCGAAAGAAGTTTGTTTATTAGGATCCTTGGCCTCTATTTGAGTAATTTGGTACTATGAAATCTCTTTATAGAGTTATGATGGTGGCCTATACATGGGAACATTGAGCTATAGGGTCACCTCACTATATAATGGATCCAAGTCAGTCTTGAATGCATCCTAGTAAAGCATCACTTCTTAGACCATGCAGATCAGGACATGTATTAGTGTGTAACACCTAATGTTTTCCTTCAAGTCTATGTTTTGAGTGTTACTTAGGTCTTCTTTTATATTACTAACCTTCAATTAAATTTTTGTGCTTAGTTGCTCTAGATTTTCTATGTCTTTCTACCTATTCTCTCGTAAATGCACTATGTTTTAGGTCTTATTGACAGTTGAGTATTTGATCATGCACATTATCCCTAACATTGAAGTATTATTGGAGATTAAGTTTAGTTTCATTGATCAATGTAGTTGGGGTGTGTATGGATATGCAAGTTGTAGTATCTTCTATGAAGTCTATGCTAGATTAGGTAAGGGAATTATCAAGTTAATAATTATAATCTAGAAGACTATGTGTAAGTTGATGGGATTAGAGGGATATGATGTCATGAATACTATTATAATCCTCTAATAGAGTAATTAATGTCATGGTGTTAGTCTTTTATTTATATCCCAAGTTACCGAGTGGATGAAGTTGTTACATTGTGCACCAATATTTTGTGAGTTTTGTGATGAAGGTCTTGAGCTAGTTATGGTCTAACATGACTTGTTTCCATATGAATCAAGAGGCCAATGCTAGGTAAGTTTCTTTAATTATCTTTTATACTTCATTTATGTAATCCCTAAGTTCCACATTCTCTACCTTTGATTAATCTCATTCTTACTTTAAGGATGCCAACTTTTCTGTGATAGACTCTTGGAATGATATGACACCATCCAATTATTTATTCAAAGGCATTCAAAATATGTTGAAAGAGCCCTCCTTATTGATTGGAAGAGTGACTAGTGTGCTTGTCATTGTTATAGGATCCTAGTATGGCATGGTGGCTAGAGAGAGGGAAAAGGTGGTGCACTAAGCAGTGACTGAGGGAACATCCCAGAGCCATACACCTCTTAATGGAATTTATGGTGACTATGATTATGCTTATGTCATGGATAATACTTGTTGTTATGATGTGGCCTATACTGTTAGCTTATCTTGATGCATAGTGTCCTAAACCATTTTTTTGTTTGGCCTTTTCCTCCCATTTCTTCTTCCTCCCTCTTTTTTTCCTCCTCTTCTTCTTCTTGATTCTTCTTCTTGCATTCTTCTTATCTTCTCTTGTCCTCTTCATCTTTCTTGGTCTTCTCTTCTTCTTCCTTCATTTTCTCTTTAGCTTCTTCTCTCTCTTTCTTTTTTTTCTCATCTTCTTCTTTTTTATTCTTTTCTTATTCTTCCTTCTACCTATATTCCTCTTCTTCTCTCTTCTTCTTTATTTTCCCTATGAAGCTTGGGCCTACACTTGGGATTATGATTATGCCTACACTTAATAGTTACATAAGGATTCATCATGTTCCTCCTTTTCTTAGCAACTTCCTTTGCATGTTTCTACACCTAGTCTACTATATTACTTGTATCTCTCAAAAATATGCTAAAGATAAATTTCAAACATGGAGTTTGAGCTTATCTTTTATATATTTTATGCCTCGTATCTTCTATGTCTAGGCCATACCTAGCTATCCACTCATCTTGAATGCAATGGTGGATGTGGAAAACTAATTTCCTATCTATCCATTAAAGTATTTAATTATTGGCACATGTGTGGAGTTGTGCCATTATGCCCTTAGGTGTCCATATGAGGGGTACAAGCTATTTATGTTGACTAGCTACCAATTTATTAAAGATCATGCTCAGTGACCCTTAGATCATATATTTACTTTGGATGAATGACCATTATTCAATGGATATCTTATTGATTTGATTTCTTAGTATATTTTCTAGAATTAATATTTTTTAGCCGTCCCTCTTTAAATTTTTTGATAATATACAGATCTTCCTGTGCATGTCTGGCACACATGATTCTTGGTATTTTTACTTCACTAATGTTAATTATAATATCATATATAAATAAACAAAACATAAAAGAAACACACATAAAAAAATTGAAAAATAGATAAATCCTAATCTACATGGTGCTAGTCAACACCCACTTAGCTTGTAGAATGAGATCAATAGACTATTGGCATTAGGGCTTAATTCTATAACCATTTACTCACCCTAGAAATATGGTTCCCTAAAAATCCCTTATAACTACCATTCCTTACTATGTTAATCATATATAATGTAAGGCCCTTTATATATTATTTGTAGTTTTCCTAAGAATGCTATAAACCAGTTATCATTTAATAAAATTGGTTTATTTTTATGAAACTCTTTGTGGCATAGGTTCCTATCATGCCATAATTTATGACTTTTCCTATTCACTTTTTGTGTCCATGGTGCTCTTCATCTGAACTCATCCATCTTATTTAGTTCCAAGAGATAATTAGTAAGAGATTCTTGATCTCCTAAATGCATGACCATAGTGATGCATAGACTCGTACTAGATACTCCATTGGCATGAATACTTCTAGACCATACACCAACTAAAATGGTGTAAATCATATAGTCCTTTTATAATTTGTGTAATATGCCCATAAGATGGTATGAATGTGATCTTCCCAATCATCTTGCTTAACATCATAGATTTTTGTGAGCATTTTCCCCAGTACTTTATCTAAAGCTTTAGCTTATCCATTCACTTATGGATGATATGTAGTGATTTTATGATGAGAGATCATAAACTCTTTAGTTAAGGCCATGATGGTACTTTTAAAGAAGTGTATTCCTCTATTACTAACTAATTTGATTGGACATCAAACATGGTAATGATATTTTAATTTAAAAAAATCCCTACATCCTTCAGATTATAGCTAAGTGTGGTAACAACTTTAACCCACTTAGTAAAATAATCTATCATAACAATGATGTATCTAGATTTTGTGTGCTTCCTTGGTGTATTGATTGGTCCTACAAAATAAATACCTCACTATTTGAATGGTTTCTCTACTAACAGGGGTTACAATAGCATCTCATCTTTCTAGAGTGGTTTTTACATATGTTGGCAGACATCACAATGCTATGTAACTCTGTGTGTATCTTGGAATAAATTCAGCTACCATAATCCACTATATATAATATTTCTAGTTATAGCCTCTCCTATGAAATGTATTCCCATGATTCCTTGATGAGCTTCCTCCAAGAGTTTAGGGCGTTCATATTTGAGGATAACCCTATGTAGGATTTCATCTTTTACCAAATGATATAGACTCCATTAATGATAGTGTATGATAGTTCTCTAGTAGAAGTAATAGGTGGTGGCATACTCAATATTTTTATGATTTTAACCTAATACACTAAGATTTCATCACTAAAAATAGCATGCCCAAGTAAAACATCAAAAGGTGTAAATAATAAACATTTCTTTAAATTCAAATTAATGCATAGAGTTCAACATCATTCTAACATCAAACACAACTTGGACAAATGCTCTTTAAATAGGGATAAGACTACCCAATCATCTAGGTAAACTTTCAAGAAATCATGGATGAAATATTTTAATTTTGTAACTACTATATGTGAGAACACCATAGGTTCATTATTTAAACTAAAAGGCATGACTTTATATGCAAAATAATCCCACTTTATTTTAAATGTTGTTTTGTCTCAATCTTCCTTTATGATTAGAATCTAATGATATCTAGTAAACCCATTTGTAAAAGAGTATACTTCATGTCCTATGATATACTCCAAAACTTTATCTATAAATGGTATTAGAAAAGGATCATTTACATAGGCATCATTCAAAATGTAGTAGTCATCACATACTTAGATTTCTCCAATTTTCTTTAGCTGAACTACCATTGGGATTACCTAATCATCTTTTTATAATAGATATATTATCCTTACATCTTCAATTCTATCTAATTTTACCTTTACCTTTACCTTCATATTGGGATTGGGTTTATATGGTCACTTCTTGACTGGATGTGCGTACTCTTTAAACTCAATGTGAATCTCACCAAGAGATAGATCTACTCCTCAAACCTATAATAATTTGGTGGAAAATATGTCTTGGTAATCCATTATAAGTTTTAGGGCTTCCAAAATTTTAGTACACTTGAAAGTTATCAAACTTCGTCTAGTTTGATGTTGGTGATATGCTTCTTGAGAGGCTATTGATAAATATTAGATTTTCCTTCATCCATAGATTCTTAGATATTATTTTTCCCTTCTTATTCCAAGATTTGGATGTTGTGTAACTTATCTTCTTCAGTTAATGTTGTGTTAGTGTCCTTGAGTGGTTCTATAGGCCGTTCGGGTCCAAATAAATCATTCAAATCTAAATTAACATCAAAATAAGAATCTTCACTATCTTCTACCTCATCTTGGATTTGGTGACATGGTTGCATCAAAGCTTGTTTGCCAATATTATTAGCTTTATACCCTTGAAGTGTAAAATTAAGATCAAAGGTTGCATTTTTTTGCATAATCCATTTTGTTGTGGTGCTTAAATCTTTCGTGCACCCACAACATAGAAATTACATGAGTTTTTGTAGAACATTATAAACCAAAGGATATTAATCTTCAAAGACAAAAGTTTGTATGAAATCACTGTACATTTGTGCCCAATGTTTTGTCTCTCTCCTATGCTCCTAGTGTATGTACCATGTTGCAAGTAGTGGGGCAAGTGCATAGTGAAAAATATGCACCTAATACTTAGGTGACACATATTCCTCATTCCAAACTTTAAAATATTTGTGTACATGAATCTTTGGGAAATCACCTTCTTAAAAAAATGAGAATTTAGTGTGGATGAATTATGGTAGCTAAAATCTATTGATCATGAGTTCACAAGCATCATCCCACTTAAGTTGATTGTCTCGATGAGTTTCCCACTAGGTTTTAGCAACTCCCTTCAAAGCATAATTCAATGCACTAACCCATTGATTAATGGTCAGAATATGGAATTTTAGACGCATAATAAAATCATTGATATCCTATATTGCATAGTATATAGGTAGTTGATGTTCATGAGAAAATACCATCCTCATGGGTTAGAGTTCATGGTCACCATGGGCCTAGTTAAGGAGATGAATATCTAAATCACCATTGATAGATGAAGTTTCTTCCCAAGGCAAAGTTATTTCCCTTATTACTTCTATATAATATTTCATGTGATCATCATATTGATATAAGAAATCAAATTCTAAGTGAGTAGGATATTTTGTAGACATGAAGGTGCAATATTTAATAACAAACTTGTTTACAATCAGTTGTGTAGCTACTAGTTTTAGTCTCCATTATTTTTTTGTGTTCAATTGTTGGGTGAGAAATGATTATAGCTTAGGTTTGTCTTGTGGGTAAAATAATTTGCATTATGCTGCACACAAAGCATTTGGATTTTCCTTATTATTAACTTTCATGCAGTTAGTTTCTTGTGGAACATGTGGAGATTTTGGTTTAATAGGAATTATGTATAGTGTGTGCATTTTTTTGAGAGGAATGAACATAACCTTATCACCTTGATGTGCCTCGAGGTATTTTTATACTATATTGATACTAATCTAACCATTATATGCCCATTTTTTCTTATCAGTATAGGGTATTGCATTGTTGCAATTTTCATGTCTATGGCCTCAAAGTCTCCTCATAGAGACAAGTCTATGACTTTGATCTCAACATCTTATAATCTACCAATAGACTCAACTTTTCCATAGTCATCCAAGATTAGAGTTACTAGGTTGTAGTTAAGAGATATTCATCCAATCACTTCTCATGTGGATTTGGGAATCATATTTACTATGCTATTGAAATCAAATACAACATTTAGGATCTTGTATTCAATAACCTTAATATCAATCCATGCATCAAAATCCCATGGTTTCTTCATCTTGACATACTAAACTAGTTTTTCTATCTTTTTTTGGCCACACTGTGTATATTCCAATAGATTATGTATTATATTAATGATGTTCTATAATATATGTTTATTACACAAAGTACTCAAAAGTTTTAGTAGATCTATAATCATAGTGACAACTCCATCTTGTCATATGATGCAAAAAATTTGGTCGTACATTTGTGCATCAATTTTTGTAACATCACCATCAGTATTTTAATATCATTAAATGATTTTTATAAACTCCACAACTTCATTCATAAGACTATTTTTTATATCTGGATCTAGGTATTTGTCTTATCAAACTTTTATGATGTCATGATCTTGAGGCATCTTGAGTGGAGGTAGTCCTTTTTCTATATGCTATTCCCATGTCACAATGTTTAGAAACACATTTTCTTTAGGTTACAAACTTACCATGTTTACATTTTTGATATATTTTTGCTTCCTCTACTTCTCTATAATATGGAAATATTTTGTATCATGTTGATCGAAGACTCTATATTATGCATAATATGACTGTCTCTATAGATTCATTGGGAAATTTATTTGGACATGATTGTAATATGTGCATAGGTAGTATTACAAGGGAGGATATTGATATTTTTTCCTCTACCACTTTGGTATCTTCCTATTTAACCTCCTCAACCTCCTCCTCTATTATATTGATATCCCCCTTAGTATCATCCTTATAGCTGCACAAAATTCTAATGCTAGTATTATTGACTAGTATCTCCCATAATAAATTAATGTTGCATAGCTAAAGGAGTCTAATTTTATTATTGTGGCTATGTTATGGGTGAAATATGAGGTGCTACATATTGATATGGAGGGGATGGTAGTGTCTAATCCATTAAAGAAGGGGTCCATCTAGCTAGATCATTAGGCTAGTACTATAATGAACTTAGATTCCACTATGGACCATTTTGGGTCACATAATTCTTATCAACCTCTAGGCCTGGGATTATTTGATTTATCAAGGAGATATGATAAAAAACAATGGCAAAAAAAATTTGGAGTTACCCTCCTTAAGTTCCTATAAATCTCTGTAATTCTTCTCATCATGGTTAGTTAATTTACAAAAATTACAATATAGATTTTGAGGTTTTTTGATATATTACTATAAAAGATGGAATTATGTCATGGAATGCCCTACTAATTGATAAATTTTACATAATTACATCTTTACTTTAGGATAATAAATTTGGTGGTGTCCTTTTTCACACTCTATACACCATAGGTTCAATTTTAGCTTTTCTATTTTATGATACTGATCCACTCTTTTCATGAAATATTGTAATGTGTTTTTAAATTTGTAATTACCATTAAGAGCTTCTCCATAATATTTGATCTATTCTACACATAGTAGAGAAGCTCCAAAAAATTATTTTATCTCATATTATGACTGCATTTTGGTAAATTGAATCCTACCTCACAGTCCTTTAATGAACCATGTTGTTTTCTCTTTATCCATTAAAGCAAATTATACTTTGTTTATTACATTAGGAAATGTATGATCATAGTCACAATCTAACTCTCTAGACTCTTAACTTATTTATTTCATTTCTTATATTATCTAGATAGTGCATTTATTAATCTTAAATTATATGATGAGCCAATCTTTCACATCTTTTAGACTTTCTTGTTGTAGATCTCTTTTGTATATGAACTCCAATGCTCTCCTAGCTAGAGCACCTATTAGTTTGCACTTTTTTAAATTTTTACCAGTGACACCATTAACTTTCCATTTCATTTTAAAAGTTAGTAGGTACTATTTAAGGTCTATAGACCCATCATAGATGGCCAAATTTAAGAATCTTCTTGACTTATTCATCATAATGACTGGTATAGATTGAGTCTTGTACACAACTATTATTTGAGGTGACTATGTCCTAACTGATCCTACCTATGTACTACTCTATGCACTAGAGGAATTTCCATGTGTACTCTACTTGTTTGCACTTCCTTCTTACTATTATTCAACTTCAACTAATCCTATGTAATTCAAATACTTATTAATTGATTTTATTTTAATATTCATACCCCAATAGTTCACATGCTCAAAAATTGGTTTTTACCAACTCTTCTCCACTTG
This sequence comes from Torreya grandis, assembly GCA_037957365.1. Taxonomy (NCBI): domain Eukaryota; kingdom Viridiplantae; phylum Streptophyta; class Pinopsida; order Cupressales; family Taxaceae; genus Torreya; species Torreya grandis. The sequence goes on along the minus strand of JARHVA010003139.1, from coordinate 62,704 downwards.
TTCAGCTAGATGAAAAGTTATACTAGTATAAATAATATTGGGTTACAGGGTTGCGTACACTTCTAGTGAATAATTATTTCCATTTAGTTCTTTATCTACTATGCTTGAGCTTGTGATTAGCCTATGACTATGTTTTGTTTATCTTTTTAATTATTCTTCTTCAATCAATACCCTTTCCTATATCTATGCACTACTTCTATCTTCTATCTATTCTACTCCTCAACTAATCTCATTTTCCTCTTTGCATGTCTCTTCTTTTACTCATTCTTCATGTTCTTTTTCTATTTTCCATCATTCAACATCATTATCCTTCTTTGACCTTCTCTCATCATCTCGTTCATCACTTTAGTGAACTTAATCATAATATAATCTACCGCTATTATTACTTCTATTCGTAGATACTTGGTTATTCATCTATTTATTCCATATGTTTTGTTATCATAGTTCCCTTTCTAAATCTAGAGTTTTCTTATAACTCTTGTTCCCTCACATCTCCATTCTAGATTTAGGCTCAAGATATAGTCACTCATCTATCCATTATTCACCATCATGCACACACATCTCCATATAACTGAAGTGACTACTCCATACCAGTTGGAGTAGATAACATAGCCTTTTTTACCACCAACATCTTTAGCAAGAGAGGTATTAATTGTTAAAAAAATCCTCTAATTCCCCAAATATATAAATTTTGTGAATCTTTGAATGCTATATATCCTTATATTATAAACTTATTAGTGTATCCATCTATAGTGGTGGTAACCTAGTAGTCTATCACTCTTATCTAATCAATTTCCAATTTCACTAATTAGTCTATCTTTTCTTTAGTCTAGGTAATGGTCTCTTCCATTCTGGTATCGAAGCAATAGTACTCCAATCTTGTCAACCAATTAGTCAGAAATTCATGTATTTCACACCATAAAATTTCATATATTTCATCATATATATACTCTTCAATGATTTCACTCATGTTGAGATCCATCTTTTTGGTTCTTTTTCTATGAAGTGTCATATTTTTTTGTCTAGCTAGGTTTTAATATATCATTGTCCCGGTAACCATCTTAACATACCTTCCTCTAGAAGGAGTGTTTCTAAACTCACCATAACATTGTTAGCAAAGGTTTTTGTCTCAATAAAACATGATAAGGATGAGGATAAGTAACTTTTAGTAGTCTACATAGGATAGTATAGAGAATTCATATTTACTAGAAGCTTCACATAAACAAGTATTATGTGATAGAAAGGAACTAAGATTAACCATAGTTTTATTTAGGGATATAGAGAATTCAAATTAATTTAAGATTTATTAAACCAAACATTAAACATGATATCACATACAAGGAATAAAAAAATAAATATGATAGGTAACCATAACAAAAAGTCTATATTGATCTTAGAAGAGGTCATCAACTTCTTCATACAAGCAAACATATATATAATCACTAAAATTCCTTAATATTAATATTATTATTTATAAATTGGTGTTAAAAAGAGGATACTATTCATATTCTAACCTTTCACAAACTAATAGGATAGGAAAAAATACATATAGTTAACAAGTTCATATATAATAAATAAATATTCAAAGAAAATCTTGTGTAGCTTTTCTTATCCATTATTCTTCTCCTAATAGTGTTGCTATGGGACAAAGACCATAAAAAAATAATACATGATAATTTTAACCCATTGTAGATAAGACCATATCACATTTCCAAGATCTTGGCCAATAATATTTCCATTTAAAAGATATTTAAGATAACTATTTAACGTATCTAGTTAATGGACAAGTTTTGAAGTATTACTTCATGGCTACCCCATCTAGAAAGGTATCTAAGTAATGATAGTTGTCATAGAAGAGGTATAAGTAGGTTATATTTAATTTATAAGTTACTTTCCTAATTTTATTCATTTTTTTATTATAATAGTTTTTATTTTCTAGATTAGCCCTTTTTACTTTTATTAGTTTTCCTCCTTTCTAGAATAGTTTTCTTTTGATTTTATGGTAGTCTAATATTGGTCAATCTTAGTATAATAAAATGACATTTTGAGGTGTTTTAAATCCAAATCAAATCAATGGTTTTTGAATATTGTGGTTTGGAATTCTTAATCTAGGTAAGCAATGAGAGAGTTATCCATGAACATGTCCTAAAGCTAATAATTTCATCAAGAGTGTGAAAGTTGATCCCACAGTTCTATGTAAATTTAGAAATATCTCCTTAACCCCTTGGGTTAAATGTAGAAAAAAATTTAATACTTGTTTAAGGTAATAAATACTGACATGGGCAAACATTGACAATGACATTCTGATTAAACCCAAATTTTACTAAGACTAGCTCGTAGTGGTCACCTTCTTCCCTCTTTCATTCAAAAAGAAAAAAAAAGAAAAGTTAAAGAAAAAATTCATAATCCTAAAGTCAAAATAAAATAAAAAATAATTCAAATCCTAAATGATGAAATAAGATAAATTTATAATGCATCATGGAAAATATGAAGTAGGAATAGGTGATTAGAGGTATTTCTATTAGGGCTATGGATGACTAGCTAGTAGTAGAGCAATGATTGAGCTCCCCATCATCTATACATGTAATTATAAAATAATATGAAACCTACCACTCACGTCCATATATTTGCCTAAAAATATAAGACAAGAGATAAATAGCATCACTTTCCACACATAGAACCAAGGTGTAAGTGAAGTTAGTATGTTTCATAGGATTATTAAGAGTCTCTTTTCATTTTTGATTTAATCATTTATTTTGGGATAAATTTATGGTTGATATTAGGATTGTAAAACCATGTATTATGGGTTCTTAAAAACTTATGAGTATTCACCCTTGTGAGTCATCATTTATTGTACTCAACACACCCTATCATATATTTGTTTTTGAAAAGTGGGGACCCCTTTATTTTAAAGACTAAATATTTTAGCTAGGTATTTATGTGTTTATAATGGTTATGAGGGTTATTAGTATCTTTAGAAACTCAGTAATTTATACCTTGAATTACATTAGGGAACACTTATTTCCATTTGAAAGGACTTGTTCAAAATAACCTATTAATGGAAAGTTATGAAGGATTGCTTTACATGATAGATATTTAGATTAGCTTTATTATGGAAGGTTTTATATTTAGAAACTATTATTTCATAAACTTTTCATGGAAATTTTTTCTTCAAAAATTTAATCTTAAAAAATATTCACTTTGGTTACTATTATTTTGGAGACTTTTTTTTGAAAAAGATTCTATTTGAAATATTTGTTTTATCAAATTTTATTTGGAAGGTTTTCTTAAAAAATATTCCCTTTGGAGACTTTCTCTTTGGAAACTTTCTCTTTGAAAGCTTTGTTTTGGAAACTTTTCATCAGAAGGTTTTATTTATAAATATTCCTTTAGAAAACTTTATTTTTAGAGAATTTACTTCAATAACTTTCTATGTGAACCACAATCTTATTGAAGAGTACTTAGTCTTTGGAAACTATTGTTTTACTGACTTTGGGATAAAATCTTTCAAAATGATTTTTTTTGAAGAACATTTCACTTTTTAGGGTCTTTTGATATCGAAGGTAAATTTTGACTTCCCTTGATTGGAACACATAATGATAAATGGAAAAAGAGGAAAAGTAACACTATGGCACCTTGAATGACAAAACATCCTACATAGAATATACACTAAGATAAGGTCATTACACTAAGACATGGTGGTTGAATTTGAATTTAATTAAGGTGTCAAGCTCATAGACATTGGGGATTAATGGTGCATAAACTAAAAATCAATCCAAAAATCTATTAACATTGAGCCCCTAACCAAGTTCATATCATTCAATTTTTTAGAGTTTAAGTAGACTTTAGCTCCAACAATCTCAAAATACCTAATTACGACCATTATTATTTTAAATTCACATAATTAAGTTTGATACATGTTATTTTAAAAATATTGAAGCATACTAACATACATAAAACAACCATGGCATCATCATCTAAGTCGTAAATAACCCTCAACACCCTCCAATTTATTTATCAAGGACTCTACTAAATGTTTAGATAGTTTTTTATGCCACTATATTTATGGCTGATATCCAAATTACTCATCCTGATGTGAATCTATAGAGAGTTTTAATTTGCATTAGAAGAATAAATTTTAGTTGAGGATACATAGTTAATAAAGGACATTCTTACATTCAAATTATAGGCCCTACATTAAGTAGCTTTTAAGTTACAGGTTATGCCATGCATAGAATTATTGCAAGGCCTCTTATTTAAGGATAGAATAGAAGATGATGTTTACCTCCAATAAATAAATAATAAAACAATCATCACATATATCTCAAGGGATGCATTCAATAGGTATTTAAGTCTACCTATTCTAGATGTTACATTTGATTTACATACTATAGTTACTTGGAAGATGGCCAGCAATGTGGAATAATCACTATTAAGTTGGCTTCTCCTTAGAGAAAAAATTATTAAAAATTAACATTTAAATAATATCATTCCCATTACCTAATTTATAATTGGGATCCATATGGGCATGGCACTATTGAATCAACTCTTAGGCCACACAAACATTCACTTCTTTCATCTAGAATGGGTTCCCCTAATATACCTAGTTAGTACCTTAGAGTGTACCTATGCATTGGGGGAAGTAATTAGTGCTTGACTCTAAGAACAAATCCTACACAAAGATAGGTAGCCAAATTGGTAAAATTTATATATGATGTCTTATCTATTAGATGCAATCATGGGGATAGTATACAGGCATAATGGAGTCCTATGGGATTCCAACCTAGACATATCAAGAACCAAATTTGTGATTATTTATCTTTTATGCATATATAATCATATGTCATGAACATAGCTAAGATTTTTAAATAAATCTATCCTTAGGTTTGGATGGCCATCCATGGTTAGACTTTGAATATAATTTCACCGAACATCTCTAAAACACTTGACAATAATGTGGAAAACTACTAGCTCTATCCTAACTAAACTATCATCATGGTTTTTTGCCATAAGGTGGATCCTCTTCAACTTCCTAAGCCTATTCTAGACAGGTTATATGAATAGGATATTTCCTACCAAATATGGAATGACATTGAAGAAGAAATAAAAAAGAATAAGAAAACTACCTTCCATGGCTCCCACATCACTATTAGGAGGATGCAATATACCATAAGGAGGTATTTCAGGGAAGCTATAAATTCTAAGAATGCATATGCATTTCCCACTCTCACCCATAGTGATTTAGACACTCATGGTAAATTCCAATAGAAGATCCACACCCTTGACCTCTCATATAAACATGAGTCATTTGATCATGATTTTCTATTTTTGAATGCCAAGGATTATAAATATGTTAAGTAAAAATCAATGACTATAAGATTGAGTGAGGACCTATTGATGGTAATAAAATTGTAACCCTCTCTCACACTCATCAAAGTAAAATTCAAGATCCCACCACTAGAAGGATGGAGATATTCTAACTTCTAGAGTGGAAGGCCATATCATCAACTAGTCAAAAAAGGGAAAGATCCCCAAGGTCCACTCATGTCTCAAGACCAAATATAAGAGCAATAATAGTTGGTAAGATATTCACCTCTTATTCTAGGACATTAAAAAAAAGAGGAAGAATAAATGCATGCACTACATGATAAGAACAAATTCCTCTAGTTCAAGCATTCGTTGTTGAAGTTCTTTTCAAGATATTGTTATGGTGGTGAATACTTAAAATGGTTTTTATAAGACCCAATAATAATCTTGATGACTCTTCCCATTTAATATCCAATATTTACGCAAGATAATCTTCTTCAAGACAAGTTTTTAGACCTAACTCTTCCAAATGTGACATAATGAAAAATTGCAAATGAAACCATAGATATTATAGTGTATATGATTTTTTTGGAATGAATTATGACACCTATTCATTTTTGTCTAATAACCAAAACAATCCTAAAGACTAAGTTGGTGGAATTATCCTAGCTAATATAGTACAAATATGTTGGCTAATATTGAATGACGTCAACTAGGTTGATATAATGTGAATGTTAGAAAATAGGCTAAGAACTACATCAAGCTGGCTGCTATATTATAATAAGGGAGAAAGCATAAAACAAACAATATCATCTTGGATGATGTCATATGATATAATGAAATTGACATAATTGAGTAAGGAAATGTTAGATTGAGTTAAGTATAAAAACAAATATAAATAATTTAAATTGTAATAAGGAAGGGTATGATCATTACATATATAGAAACATCTCTCATAAATCAAAACAAGCTTACCATCCCTTCCCTAGTGTAGTTTTTAATGTGTGCACTTATGGTGATCAATTTTATAGAAGTAACTACATGATAAAGTTTGAATAAGTGATAAATATGTAAAATATTATGTGTATACTTGATCAATTATAATAGTTACAATATCAACTACTATATTTGAAAGTTTTCTTGATGCAAATATTGTTAGTTGTAAGATAGTATAGATGATAGTATGGGAAATCATAACATTAAATTTAGAATATGGTTGCCAAAGGCAATAGGATTTGTATATAGATATCATGGTTTATATTAATGTATGAAAATTGGAAATTTTATGATGCTGACATTTGTGAACAAGTAGTGTTATAATGCAAGATAATGTGTCACGTGTGTCCCAATGAAATTGATGAGAAATTGTTTAGATAAGAGGTGCTCAATATATCACATGAAAAAGTTTTTGATGAATAATTTAATTGGTTTTTAAATATGAATAGTAAATAATATATTAAAAATTCAACCCATATAAATATTAGGATTAGAATTACTTTTATAATTTTAATTTCATTATTTCATAGTTCAAATCAAGCTCTGATTTATGCTTGCATAAGTTCATATGTTGTGTTCTTGTATCATTTATAGTATTTGATGGAACATTATTTGTGATCTCATATTTCATGTATGATATTTTTAATTCTAATTAGGAGAGCCATACTAGGTATTCTTGGGCATGTAACAAGATATCTTGTTATAGAGATCTATATAGATTTACTCTATAAGGTCATGCTAGTTTTCTCATAGAAGCCACATTATTACATGTATGAGATTACAAGTCTACTATTATTGTTTTTCATTTTGTCACTCCAATTTCATATTAGTCTCATCTTATTGTATTCACATCTCATTGGTCTTTACCATGGCCGAGGAGATTGGACACCATGTAGTTTAGGGAGATATTGGATAGATTGACTTTGGATATGATTTAATGGTGGACATGTATGGGATTTGGGAGGTAGATAGAGTATGATATATATTTTCATAACATAATACCTATTTTTTGGTTACATGATCATTTTATTGGTGTTGTTGATAAGTTTCAATATGATCATGTTACTTGGTAGTTTGAACTGATCTAGGATGTGCAACTAACACCTTGCCCATGGATGCAGATCACTAAGGATAGTATTAGAGTTGGTGTAGGAATGGGACCAATAGGTAGTGGTTTGGATCCTATAACATTAAGGGTTTGAGATCATATTTTTTCATTAGAATGAGGTGATGATGTCATTTTCATGGTAGCATACACAAAGTGGTGGAATAGTGACTAATGGGCTATATTATTTGTATTTGTGGTAAATGATCCTTGTATTATGCCTCTTTGAAATTTTGGATGGACCAAATATGAATGAGGTTAATATGGTTGAGATTGAGGAGATGGGGAAAGATATTTAGATGGATTAATAACAATATATCTACCATAACCTACACCACACCCTATTAATTTAGATGTAATTATTACCATAGATGTTTTTATTAAGGTTTTTGAGAATGAGTATTTGAATTAATGTTTCTATTTTGATTTATTTAATTTTTTATATTCTTATATTTGTTTTATAATGTACTTATATGATTTTTATATTATGGTAGATGGGTTTATTTATACTTTGACCCATAATTTACCTTATGATATAGTTTATGGTGCTTAGTTGAGTTGGTTGAACATATTTATAGTGAGCATGAAACATGTTTTGATCCATATTCCATTGCTAAATATGAATATATTATACTCATCATACAACAAGTTGAGTTGTAAATAGATATTTCTAGATGGCATATACTTACTCATGTTTATTTATCCATTAATTTATTTTCTTGATCAAATTCATAGATTATATTGAGTAAACATGTGATATGGTTTGAATAGTATTTCTTGAGAGGCATATCAGAGGATAAAGGTCATGGGATTGATCACAAGGAATAGTAGGAGTAGATGGAGCTTTGACTCCATATGTTTTAAGTCTAATAATTAGCGATAATTGAGATGATAAGGGTGATCCCATCATTTATTTAGTTTAAATTTACTATAAACATGATTTTTTTTATACACATAGACACAACCCCTCTATCCCCCACACACAAGATATAATTTTGCATTTTTTTATCTTTCTCAAATTTTTATGTTATATGTTTTAATATAAACATTATTAATTTCAAAAATTAATATATTTTTAATGGAAAATTGTAAACATATGGGTATATGATGCATTTATAATGTTATTTTTATATTATAATTTGTGATTATTAGTATCGCTTATGTGATAGTTTTACTCAATATTGGTTTCCCCAACTGTTTACAAAAATAAAGTCACCATAATATGGTTGGAGAATTTCCTATTAAAAATTTATAAATGGATATGCTTATTTTTGTTTTAAATTTACATAGTTAAATTGTATTTTCAGTTGATCCATAGATACTTGAATCAGTTTTAACTTCCATATTTGTTTTAGAGAAGATATAGATACACTTTTACCATATTTTCCTTAACTTATATAACCATGAATTTGTTATTATCACATATATTTAGAGATTGAATGATGGCTATTTCCATAGTGATAATATATTGGGATAATTTGGTTGTGGTATAATGTGAACTAGAAGGATTTATTCTTGTGATTTGTTTCTTCAAAGCCTGATAGACCATTTTTTACTAGGTTAAAATATATTTAGTTATCTCAATATTATTAGAATAACTATTATAGGAATTGAGAGAGGAAGAATTTTTTTATTATGATGAAATGTAAAAAATATATTATCATGATCATGATCATGATGATATGTTTTCATAAATCATAAGAATCATTATAATAATGTCCATTAATACCATGGTAAGTGAAAACATTTTGACACTTTATCTTCTAAAACTTTTAAGGTGCATGTAAGTAATTATGAGGAAGAGTAATCATATTCCTATATAGTAATGTATGTAAGAAATCATGTGGTCAATCTATAAATATATTAAATTTTAGTGGTTACTTATTAGTAGAAGTAGATACATTTTTGGTAGGTGCAATTATATAAACTAATTTTTTCCTCTGTGTTAATTTTTTTATTAATTATTTCTTGATATGACCTTTTTTATTGGGAGAAATAATACATTATTTATTATTAACTTTGTTGGTAAAAACCTAATTTATCAATTATTTCTCATCATAGGATCCTTTGCCAATATTTTTTTTATTTTAAAGAAAAGGAATTAGATTAAGCCTTTTGAGTATTAATTTGTTGCTTTAGTGAAGGTGGTCTTAATTCAAATTTATTAGTACCATATAGATCATATGTGTAGTGGTTTACATCCATATATAATTTTTAGAAATAAGTGGTTCTAATTTTATAATTCTCTTTCTCTAAGTGGATAATTAAGACCCTTACTAAATATAAATTATATTTTTAAATCCAAAGGTTGGTTTTTCAAAAAGTTTAAATCATTCCAAAATTTTATAATGTAGTCTTCAATAAGCTAATCATGACCTTGATTTAAGCCCTTTAAATATTCCAATGTTAATTTAAGATTCACATGCTTTTTATAATATAATAAGAATATTTATGCTAGTATTTTAAAAGTAGGTATAAGAATACTATAAAACCAATCCCAAGCATATTGTGTTAAACTACTATTGAAATATTTTCATAATATTCATTTATATTTAACCCAATTTACAAAAGAGCATACAAACAAAAATGGTTATTAGGGTCTCCAAAACCATCAAATAAGGGAAGTATCGGTATGAAAAACTAGCTCTATGTGATAACGTAGTGGAAGAAAACATGGAAGGGGAAAACATAGTAGAGAACATTGTAAGAGAAAATGTAGCAAGTAAAAAACATAGAGAAATTGAGAATGTATCACAAAGGTAATGACAATCATAAAATTTATAAAAAGATAAATAGATAAAAAATAATAATTACATGAATTTAGAGTTGTAATTAAAAGTTGTGTGTGATGCCTCATAAATATTCTAAGTGATCATCTAGAGAATAACTTGCTACTACTCTTTATATTTTCATGGTAGTGTCCCTATATTTTTTATTCTATGTGGGTCCTTCAAATCCTTATACATATTATAACATGGTGACATCGGTGAGGCTTTGTTCCTCTTATAGAGCTTTTACAAATTTTTAGAGTGTTGGGTGTTGCTATGTTAGGAGCTAGTTGAGTCCTTCATGTTCTATGGAATTTTTAGTGAAAGTTAGACTAGTGGCAATGGATTCATAACAGTTCCATAGGTTAATTTAAAATCTACCTCATTTTTGGCTTGTATGATGAATTGTTAGACCACTCTAAGTGTTCTCATATTACTCTACAACTTCTTGAAGTTCATTTTTTATTTCTCCATTTAGCCCATTAGGTTTATAATATGGAGATTTTCACAATTCTTATAATGCTTCAGGAACATACTCTACTAGAATGTATGCTAGTGTAAATAATTGGCATACTTGGAGTGCAAAATTTGAATATCTTTCATATATTTTTTGGAGCCCTTCTGCTTTGATTTTTTGTTGAAGGCATTGAGTAAGGTAGAAGAAACATCCTCTCTTAATACTATTTGGGAAGATAAACTAAAATGTTTTAATTATAGCTATTTTGAAGGTTATCATAAGAGTTGGTATCTATAGGGAGTTTTTGATGTCTTTCAATTCTTTGAAAACTCTCTTGTATGGTTTTTTTTTTGTTTGGCATTAGAGTATATATTGCAAGTATCACTGTATGATTGTTTAAAATATGGATAGTGTATAGTTGATCATATAGTGGTGGAGTGCATTTGAATATGCCATCTATAAACTAGTCTAGAGTGGTAGCCATTGCTTCTATCATTTTTTTTGTGCCAAAAATTTTGATACGATATTTTGTAGGATCACTATTAAACAACAAAAACTCTTCGCTAGCCACATTTTTATTAAAATGCTCTAGTATTTATATTATTTCTAGAGATGATAATTTCATAGTTGTTTTACCCTTTTGATATGACAAATTATTCTTATAATATTTGTAATTAGTGGGAGTTGACCTAAAACTACATTCAATGTCATGGCCATAGTTTTAGCAATAATATGTTTTTGGGTTTCAACACTTGTAAATGCTTGCTCTTTCATATTTCTAAGTATTTACTTAGCTTCTACCTTTATAATGTTTTCAATGTGATTGTGTTCTTGGGTGACTATAACAATATATACATCTGTATGGGCACGTCATTTATATTTTGTTTTCTTATTGGCATGTTTTTTGCATATTTAGATGCATTTTATTTGAATTTTTTATTGTAATGTATATGTGTAGCCTTCATAAAGTAGTTTTTTTTCCCTTTTTGGCTTTCCACAAATTCTAACATCATGATTTATCTAAACTAGACTACGAATATTATTTCCTCTACTATATATAACATTTAAAGTCAACCTGGTGATCCATAGAAAAAATGGATTACATTTTGTTTATACTAGACTACATTTTGAATGATCTCCACCACATTTTGAATTTGGGCTATGTTTTAAGAACCTATACTACATTTTATATAAAGAAGACAACATTATTAATAAACTGGGATACATTTTATGATATTACACTATAGTTTCAATAAAAAAGGACTACATTTTTAACAAATTAGGTTGTGTTTTGTATGCTCTCCACAAACTAGGCTTTGTATTACATTTTCTAGAAATTTATAAACTTTTCTCCATTTTGTATGCTCTCTACTATGAACTTCTTAAAACTTTTCTACATTTTGTATGGTCTCTGATGCATACTTATATAAATTTATTCTCTCTTTTTTACATTTTTAATGGTTTGCACTACCTTTGTATAATGATTTTGTTGTTAAAACTATAAAATGCTAAAACTTTTGTGCATACTATATTGAATAAACTAGAAAAAAACATTATTTCTGTAGCTAGACTATGTGGAAAATGGTGATGAACTATAATAATATGTTTTAAAGAAACTATGATATATATTGGTGACATTATCCCCTATGAGCATATGTCATCGATGTATCTCTTGCTATGTTTCTTCTTGTTATTATTTCATTGGGTACCAAAAAATTCATTTAGGTTTGAATACATGAATATAGTTCATGTAAGATATTGGTATTTCATGACATTTGATTTAATATTACTATGACATGGTTAAAGTTGAAAATTAAGATTTGGTACTTACTTTTGAAGATCTCATATAACATGTATCATGGATACAATATGGCTAGTAGTAGTTTGCAAAGATGTAGTCATAGGTTGTAATAGACCATTTAATAAAAACATAGGTATGATGAAATAATCACTAATATAATTACATTTCCTAGAATTATATTTGAAGACACCATCATTATATGAAATCTATTGACCAATTTTGACTCCCAAATCAAAAAGGTCAACCCCATATAGATTTAAAGTTTCATATGGTTATTAAAACTTGTATGTGGCATTACAAATGTCTTGTTATGGTCTTTAATGATATTCACATGGTCATAATTGTACTTGTTTAGTTTTTCATAAGGTTTAGTCCCATATGACTTGTCTAGTCCTATGGGTAATTCATAGAGTCTTGGTGTTGTCAAGTGTGGTCAAAGTTTTGGCATAGTGTATAGCCATTATGAATGAGTATTAATGAGTTCATAAGGTAATGTTATCATGTGTTAGCATTTCATTATGTCTTTATGTGCTAAAAAGTCATTTTTTCACCTTTTTGGCTTATTTTGTGGTGTTTTCCATCCCATATTTAAATTAAAACATTTAAATAAGGTTATCAATATACCTGATGTTATATAATGTTTATGGATGGTTAAGGACTGAAAAACTTGTAGGTTCAGTGCCTAAAATGAGCAAAATTCTAATTTACAAGCACTTTGGAGCACTTGTACATCCTTGGAAGATCACTTTTTAGTTAAATATGGTTTCATAGTGTCCCTTTGGCTCCCTTAAATATTTTTTTGGATTTGTACCAGCTCTAATGTTAGATAAATTATTCAAACATTATCTCCTACATCACTACCTTCATAAGCTCAGAAAGGCAAAATTGAAATGGATGGTATGGCTAGGATAGAGAGTTAGGAGATAGAACTTTGGAAATTGTTACAGATCATAATAATATTTAAATTAGTGGTAATATTTTTTATATTCATGGCCCCTTATTTATGAACAATCAATAAGAGTAATAAAAGGTTACTATTCCTTGTCCATCCAAGTAGGGTCTGATTTTGCATCTGTTTCTCCACTTCAAAATTCAAAAGATAGAAAATGTTTTAAATTATATTTTAAAAGGTTAAATAGATCCTTTCCATGGTTATTTAATCAAATAACTCATCTCCATGAAGTGTCTTCAATAGGAGGAAGGAAAAGTGTCTCAAGTATAAGGTGTTCAGTCACTTCTGTTACAAGTGTTTTTGTTTATTAGTTGTTGTTAATATCATAGGTTCTCAAGTTCCTCATCATTCATGTAATATAAATAAAATTAATAGAGTTCATGTGATCTCCCTTGGAATTAAATCTTGTCTATAGTCTCTAAGTGTCTTTCTCTTTGGAAAGCTTGTATAGTATTTGAACAACCTTCTCCAGGACTGAGTATCAATGTTAAGTCTGAGTGGTAATGAGAAATACCTAATAGAATTAAGGAGACACCATTTAAATATTGGTATCATTAGATGAAAATGGTGATAAAAAATTTACACCTTCAAATAAAAACCAATAAATTACTTCAGTCATGAACAAGCCTGTAGGCCCACAAGTGGACATTCATGAGTCCAAGTCTATGTTAGAAGTGTCTTGAAAAAATGGAGGTGTACCTTGAACTATTTGACACTCGCTAAAATCTAAATTACTCCATTTAAGATCACTAGATAAGATATTATCAAATTGGGAGTCTTTAAACCACCACACACATATTCTTATACATCTTGGATAATAAATTTGTAAACACTTGATATCTACTTAGAATATGTAAAATTTTGAAGAGATAGTTAAGGGTTATCAAGGAAAAAGTGGTATTATTATATTCAAAACACCCCATCTTGCTTTTTTATTTTAAAAGTGGGGAACCCCTTTGTTTTATAGAATATGAAAAGGTCTTACTTCCATTAAAATTATAGGTCCTAAATTATGCAACTTCTAAGTCAAAGGTTATGACATGCATAGACTTGCTCTAGGGCCTCTTCTTTGAGGGAAGAATAACAAATGGTGTTTACCCACACTATGTTGATAATAACATAATAATTGTGTACATCTCAAGGGATACATTAAATAGGTATTTTATTTTACCTATTCAATATATTACATTTGATTTACGTACTATAGCTACTTGGAATAAGTCCAATAATGTGGAGTAAGCACTAGCAAGGTGGCTTCTCCATAGAGAAATATTTACTATAAACAAACATGTCAAGAATAATGTTCCTATCACCTAATTCAAAATGGGGATCCACATGGGCATGAAAATTTTAATTTAACTCTTTTAGCATGAAAGCATCCGCTTCATACATCTATAATTGGTTTCCCTGATAGACCTGATTAATACCTTAGAGTGCAGCTATGCATTAGGGGAAGTAATCAATTTTTACCTCTAGGAAAAAATCCTTCACAAATATAAGAGGCCCCACAAGGGAAAAATTATATATGATATCCTACCTATTAGTTGTAGTCATGGGAATAATATACATACATATTGGAGTCCTATGGGATCCCAACCCAAACTCTATCAAGAGACTAATTTGTGATTATTACTCTTTTGTGCATATATACTCAT
Source organism: Torreya grandis (assembly GCA_037957365.1). Classification (NCBI taxonomy): domain Eukaryota; kingdom Viridiplantae; phylum Streptophyta; class Pinopsida; order Cupressales; family Taxaceae; genus Torreya; species Torreya grandis. The sequence continues at coordinate 47,663 of JARHVA010003139.1, read as the reverse complement.
ATGTTAAGAATATAACTAAGATTGATAAATATTTTTATCCTCAAGTCTAGATGGCCATCCACGATCAATTTTTGTCTAGAATTTCACCTAACATCACCAAAAAAATTACCAATAATATGGGAGACTACTTGATCTATCCTCATTACACTATCATCATTGTTACTAGCCATAATGTGTATCCTCTTCATCTTCCTTATTTTGTTCTAGACAAGTTATCTGAATAGGAGATTGCTTACCAAATATGGAATGACATCAATGAGGAAATGATAAATAATAAGTAAGCTACCTTCCATGCCTCCCAAATCACTATTAGGAGGATGTAGTACATAGGCAATACAAGGAAGCTATAAATGTTAAGAAAGAATATTTATTTCCCACTCTCCCCCAAATATATGGGGAACCTCATGGGAAAGTGTAGTAGAATATCCACACACTTGACATCTCATTTAAACATGAGCCATTTGATCATGATTTTCTATTTTTGAATGCAAAGGATGATGAAGAGGTGAAATAAAGAGAAATGACTACAAGCTTGAGTGAGGACATATTGAGGGTAATATAATAAGAACCCTCTCACACTTAACAAGGAAAAATTTAGGATCCCACCTCTAGGGGGATGGAGATATTCTAATTTCTAGAGTGGCAAGCCATATAAGTAACCAAGTGAAGAAGGGAAAAATCCCTAAGGTCCACTCATGGCTCAAGATGAACTATAGGAACAAGAATAGTCAGTAGGAGAGGAATCACTTGTTTGAGGACATGAAAAATAAGAGGAATAATAATATATTACCCATACATGGTAAGAAAAAAGTCTTATAGCTAAAGTATCATTTGTTGAACTACGTAAGGTTGAGTAAGAGCTAATAGAGGAGCTGAATAAAGGAAAGGAAAGCACATAAGGGGAAGATATTAGGATCATTTTATTTGAATCTTATAATTAATAGGAAATAATGGATTCAATATCCCTAACATCCATCATGATTCCCCCTCCTCTTTATTAATATATGACAACTCAACAAAATAAGAAAGCAACACAATGTTATTCAATGAATCTAAAGGGGGATAAACCTTAGATCCCACCCACACAAGAACTCAAAGAGGAAAAAACATCATGAGAAGGTGAGACAATACAAGAGGTGGATGAGGAGGAATTACAACAAACAAAGTTATTAATATTGCAATCACTGAAAGCTAAGGCACCTTTCACCGATGTGTCATCTGGTAAGGGTCATATTTTAACATCCACCTTAGGAATTTATCGTTTGATGTCATTATAAATTTTAATTACATCCATAATCTAAATATTTCCACTTGTATTCTTATGTAAACACTTTTTATCAGTCTCCTTTTTATGTAACCATTTTCTACTCTACCTAGTGCCACTTCACCTTTTTTAGTCTCCACTACTGTAGTCTCTATTTCTTTAGTGTCTATCTCTACAACCATAGCTCTTTCCATCATATCCATCAACCAACCCATAACCTTAATTGATGCTTATTCTACCTAATTGGTTTCCATTCTTTAACACCAATATCCATAACCATAGTAGTGATAATTAGGAGGGCTCTAATAAAATAACCAATCTATGTTGTGTACCTAATGCCACATTTTAGAAACATAGACTGGTCTAAAATAAATTTTCCCTCAATTACCAATCCTTACTTTAAATCTAATCTTAAGCTTGAAGATCATGTATAAGTAGAAGCTCAACCATCATATACTTCAAAGCTCAATCTTCCATATTGGGCCAAGGATTTAGGAGATTTGGCCTCTAAGAGGCCTAATCTAAAGATCACTAAACTTCTAATGGTGAGCTCACTATTTAGGATAAAGAGGAATATTTAGGATAAATTTTGTATAATTTTGTTCATGGAGGAAAGGGAAATGTTTTATTCCCTTTTAAAGAGATAAAATAAGAATATGGGTTAGTCCCAATATGTTGAGGACCTCAAGTCCTACATGGAGATCCATAATAAGGTAAGCATGTTTACACATGAGGGAATTATTAAATATTTTGACCAAAAGTCAAAATAATTCAACCCGATATATTTCAAAACTTGTATAGGGGTCTACTAAGGTCTTATAGGGTGTGTCATGGTATTATTTGATGATATTTAATGTTTCATTTTCATTGGTATTATTCATCATTAGGCCTATATCACGTAGGGTCATATTTGAGCTATTTGTGAAGGTTATATAGTTTTCATTGATGTTAAAGTGTTTCTAACTATTCCTAAAAATATAATATTTCATATTGCCTATAATAATGTCATTCCTATCTAAAATTGTAGGTTTATAATTAAAATCAAGAAAACAAGTGAAAAAGAGTAGTTTTGGTAGTTGTACAACCTATAGAGGAAAGTGGCATGTGGTAAAATATTTTTAATGGATATTAAACTTTATTTAACTAATTTACATTATTTATATGCCTAGGAAGCATAAAAAATGGCTGAAATCCATTCTACTCCTCCATCACTCTACTCGACATGAAAAACTAGTCAAGAAGACTTCTGATGGTATGGCTAATAGAAGAGGTTTCAGATAAAATGATATTATGGGATTTTGTTAAACTCATTAAAATTCAATTTCATGGTATGATTTATATTATTTGTCACTTGTTCTTTATGAAAAATTCTTAATAAGTTGACTCTCTTTCTGCATGTTCTTTCCCACACCCTATAGGTTTTCTTCTTGTATGAGCTTGTCTTTATAATCTAATTTGTGAAATTACTTATACAAGAGGTATAAATATTTATATAATTATTAAAACCTTTGGTTTCATATTTAAAAGTGAATTTGTTGGCTAATCATCTTAAGTTTCAAGTTAGTCTAATATGGAGCGATAGATAGGTTTTCACCATCTACAAAGGTTTTATTTCCTTTTGTTGGTTCCATATGAAGGTGATACGTTTTTATTCATGTCATAAATGTCTTGTTACAACCATTATTTCCAAGATCAATTTTAATGGTTCTCACATGGAATTGCAGTCAATAAATACACATGATAGTCAGTTTTCTACATGACTATCATACACAGTTAGTTGAGTGTGGTGTTTGAGGTCCTAAACTTAGTAATAGAGAGTAAATAAAGGTTTTAAGGTGTTTAACACATCCTTATAACATTATAAATCAAATTTAAGATCTAAAAATATGATAAATTTACATGTGCTAACTTTTTCTTCTCTATACATAGTCTTGCACCATTGATATGCACCTTCAGGTACCTTAAAAGAGAATGATCATGTATAAGTTAAGGGAATTTTAAATAGATTTAAATCATTCATATGGGAAAGGATCCATTTAATAAATTATAATACTAGTTAAAATCCAATATAATATGCATATGTCCATGTTCTAATCCACTACCCTTGTCTATTACTGCAAGTGTCACCTATAGGTTTACATAGACTAAGCAAGATTAGAGTACAAGTTTTGGAAAACTTTGTTGAGTCCCTTAAGGTCTATATAGGTTGTAAAATTTAATAATAGGCATGGAATAATAATTAAGTGAAAAAAAATACCTTTTTTATCCTATCACAAGTTGGATAATTAGTTTAGGGACTTGTTACCTTAAAATCTCCAAACAAAGACCCTACAATACTTTTGATCTTTTCAGATAGGTTACCTTGGAGTGTAGATTGATTTAGATGTTTCTATGATGGAAACCTAGGATAGGATTAAGGTATTTAAAGAATATTTTGGTTGATTGACCATATGAACATGGTATAAGTAGGTCTCTATGCTAAGAATTAATTCACTATAGAATGCTAAAATTATCTATAGTATCTTCAACTCCAAATAGTCTTATGATCCAAAATGGCTTTAAAAAAGTTAAAATTCATATCAAGTGATAAAATTGTTGTAAGAGAGGAATTAATGTTTCAAATTAAATATATAGGGATGAAATTATATGGTTTGTACCTATGCCACCACATACAGGTGTTCTTGTACACTAAAAAGAGTTACCTACAACCAATTATAGGTTGAAAATACACTAAGGCCTAATAGTCTAAAGGTTAACTCAAGATATAAATGATGATAACAAGTTAAAATTAATATTAAAAGGCCTTGATAACTTAAAAAAATCCCTAAATCATGAAACACAAGGCCTAAGATGAAGGGTCACATACATGCTTCCATTATTCTTTAGTGGAAACACAGTACACTATCTAGAGACTATGCCTAAAGTTGGGAAGAGAATTGAGAAGAGTTTATAAATTGAGGGTGAATTTTGAAATGATTAAAATATCTTATAGAATTATGTCACCCTAATATGATTCTTACTATATTAAAATAGATCATGAAAACCATCCTCAAAGTGCACTTGTAGTCAACACATAGAAATCTTGCACAGTCAATTTTCTAGAAGTCTATCTAAGGTTTCATGAGGTTTTAAGGTGTTTTGATGAGACCCAAAAAAAAATTAATAAAAATGGTCTTTATCACTTATCCAATACTCTCACACACTTTATTTACATTAGGCAATAGGGGATATGCCTTCTATTTTATCTTAGATAGAGAGAGCTCCTAAATTGGTGGAATCTCATAGGTTTAGTAAGCAAAGGGGAATGAAATGAGTTATCAAATATGGGAACATTGTAAGAGGGTGTACAGATATGTATTTAACATGAAAAAGCATAAGTAATATCTCAAAAACATGACCAACCACTCATAGGTGTTTGTAAATAACATATGTTTAGACATACTTATTATGTCTTGACTAGAATTACTACTTAACGAGAGTCAAATACAATTTATAAGAATAGGAGGACATTATAAGTAATTTTAAAACTTTTATAAGAGGTTATAAAATGTTTCAAATCTTTCATATTGCAAATCAAACAACATAAAAGCCATATTTTGGTCCAAACCAACTCAAGCCTGCACAAAATAAAGAGAGAAGCTCGGGAAGACAAGTTTATAAGATCATACATGTATGGACAAATAACACGGGAATATAAGGTATTAGGAGATATTTAAGGGGGTATTAAAATTGGATTTTTTAAAATATTTTCAGAGGTTGAACATCACAATTTCATGAACAATCCTTAAAGGTCAAAACTACTTTAAGCCCTCCAAAACCCTTGGTAATGAATTAATGGGAAATATGAAGAGGTAAAGGCATATAGGAGGGATAGTTTGACTTATAAATGACCTTATACTTGTAGAGGACTTCCTAGGTCTCCTTTTCATTAGATTTAGTTATACCCTACTTGTACAAATAGGGTAAAAAATTACTTTTATTGATAGATTTATGTGTTGTGTTGGAAAAACAAGGTTTAAAGAGATGAAAATAATTTTTGGAGATATATTGGGACTAAGATAACATATTTTATCCATTTTTTGACATTATCTAAGTTCATAAGTTCCTTTGCTAACACCTTCATCTTAACCAGTCTAAACTAACATAGTGAACAATGAGTGATCACCAAGTGAGAAGATGAAAAATCCAAATAGGAGACCTTTTAATGTTTTAATAATGGATATAAGGGAATGAGGGATCTTAAAAAGTTTTATACACTCCCATATATGTATTATATTGGAAAATTGAAGCACATATTGGTGCCAAGTTTAAAGGGTTAATGAAAGTAGAGTGATTGTGACTGCAGGTAGTGATAACTCATGTCCAAAAGAATATCAATGGTTATGCACATATCCAACTAATTTTGGGGCATGTTTATAACCAAATTTAATATTTAAATTATCTCATCTATCCCTAGTATATTATGGATTAATCCAAGAAGATCAAATGATGAAGGCAATTTATAAGCATGTAATTGTAAAGTCTTACATCACATTTGAGGAGTTTCATGCCTTTAAGGGAAATTTAACCAAGTATAAATTTCATGATTTATTCCATATTCCTTTTTTCCTATATATTTTATTCCTTATCTCAGCTTGACACATGTTCTAGTGACTCTTTGAATTCATTCTCCTCTCTCCTCTCTCATATTCTATAATTATTAGCCATTTTGGCTCTTGTAGATGAATTCCACATAATGTATGGTGAAGCCCTATTATTTTTATGTTTTAAATTTACTTTGAAAAATAAATACAATCTATTTTGAGTTCATATATTATCTTGTCAAAGTGTGTGAAGTGATGAATAGTTAATAGTTAAATGATATTCATTTATCCTTATTTGCTCTCAATCCTACCATGGTTGATGTAATTTATTCCAATCTCTTAGTTCATATGAAGTGTTTTAAATTGTATGGGTCTATTTTCAAGTGTAAAAGTATCACTAGTGTCTAAAACTAATCTTTGGTGCATTTACCTTAGATATTCCTCATACATATCACTTTCATATTAAAACACTATTGTGAAATCATTCTAAGACTTTGAAGCTAGTGTTGTAGGTATTATTTATTAGTGAAATAAGTATGACAGTATTGTTTAAATACTTATGGTGTATCACCCTATTATATTAGATTTATTTCATGCAAACTTGTATCCCTTTTCCCATAAGTAAATAGTTAGTGTAGGTGATAAGCACTTCAAGGTAAAATCAGGGAGCTAGCCCTTAAACATATAGGTCTACTTGTACTCTAGGCAAACCCACATACCTAGAAGTAATCCAATATTTCCCAAATCTGGAGGAGGCTTGAACAACATCCTCTAAGATGCAATATTTGGTGATAAGTTGAACAAAAATGTATAGTTAAGAGATGGAAAAATAATTATAAACTCTAAGAGAGAAACATCAAGTGATTTGAGTCCCTTATGGCATTGAAAAAGATGTGCAAAAATGAAAAAGTTAGGATATATGATATTTTCGATTAAATTCATTATTTGAGAGTAAATTTATATTCATATGTAAATTCTATAACTAGATTATTCAAGTTTCTTAGGGAAGATGAGAATACGTTGAATTTATTGGTATTGTATACCCCTAATAAGGAATATACCCAATTAAACCTAATGAAACCTCTATATTCATCAAATAAATCGAATATATATTTAATAATAAAATAAGATGCCCAAGATTGTGTATCATATTTTAAAGATCTAGTAAACAAACTAGTCAAACAAGAGAAGCAAGCAGAGCAAATTTTAACTAAGATTGAATAGATAATAATCTTAGATAATAGATGGAAATTGGTATCTCATGATACATTTGATAAAATAACTCAATAAGCCTCTAATGGATTAAAATAGAGTCTACAAGGATTGAGTTTGGAAGACATTGAAGATAATTTGAATGCAACAAGGAAAAAGGAAACAAAGGTAGAAGTATTTTGGGTTGGATTTCAAGCCACCAAGATAGAACATACTAGAATAATGAAATAAATAGGTAGGTTGACTAGGTCATATCTTATAGACATGAAATTTTTTCATGTACAACATGCTAAGGGGTAAAAGTATTATCAAGAGTTGGATGTTAAGAAGAATGTAACATAAATGCCACCTATCAATTATGCTCCACAAACTCCACTTATAGTGTTCATAATAATAGGTAGATCAATGTCACCTTACACTTCAACTCCAATTAAAACTCTAGTTCATTAAATGAGTACATCACTAAGAACATCTCTAGTTACCATGTCTTCAAACACAATAAAAACTATAGTTGTAATGACAATTCTAAGAAACATTAAGCAAAAGATAATTTAGCTTGAAATTAAAGGCTAATTTTGTATAATTTTGCATATACTGGTCATAAGCAAATAATTAAGTTTTATTTGCATCCATATTGTAACTAACATAGTCATTTTTATCAACAAACACATGTTTCATGTCTAAAAATATCTATAAGTTATGACATGTAACTGAAACTTATCATATAGTCTATTAAGATGTAATCAAAGTGTTATAAACTTGGAGGATGATGTCACCCCTTCCCTAAGTTATTTATATACCTGTAGAACCCTCTTTTAAAAGGGTCAAAGTTTAAGATAATATATAGGAAGAGATAAATAAATTGATTCCCCTGTAACTATGTTTGTTATTTCTTCTTCCCTCTCTGTGTTAATGAATTTGAAGTTTCTTTATCTATATTTATTTAATAATTTTGATGTGTGATAATGTTATGAATGAATATGATTCTTTGATTAATCAATATTAGTTTTAGATGTGCAATATATATTTAGGATTGATATAATTAATTTATTTAGACATTAAATATAAGATGAATTAATAATACATGTTGTGTAGAAGTATCTCTATTCATATAGTCTTTTAGGTGTAAGCCATAGCAACCCTAGATAACATATTGGTTTGAACTTTAACCTATTATACAAGGGTGTGAAATAAAAACCCTAAGAAGAGAAAACTAAGTATAATACCATTAATTATTCTACATCTATTATACTAGGCTGCTAAATGTGTTTGTTCATGAGTGTAAAAAATCTTCAAATAACAAAGACTAGTTTTTGGGATACTTCTCCATGAAAGAAACATCATTAGAAATTAATTTTCAAGGCATAGAAAGTTATTTTATGTCTTACCCATCCTTTATTTTTGAGTTTTTTTGAGATATAACCACTATATAATAGTTTTCCACCCATCCAAACCACCTAGTGATTTACATTTTTACTATAATCGATGCATCCATCTACAAAACTTGGTTAAACAATCCATAATCATGCCCTGTTATTTCATGACCCAATTATTTTAACCACATAGTTAAAACCCATGACATGTAATGTAACCAAGTTATATATGGATCTAAAATTTTTAGATGTTACCTTATTTTAATTCTCTAATGTGTTCATAAAACCCACATTAATAAAAGGGAAAATGCTGGCACTAGAAGGAGGGCACACCTATGTGTTTTCCCAATATATAATAGGATAATCATAATAGAGACACACGAGAGATTAACAAGGTCTAGGGACCAAGCCATAATTTTTGTTTCACCATTTAAATATTTTAGGATGCATAGACCCATACCTATCATCCTTGAGATACATCGAGATCAAACACCTTCCCCTGTAATAAACATCCCACTTATCAAATTTTTTATGGATCAACCTTGGTTAATTAGATCAACTATTACCATCCCTAGGGACCAACATGATCTACCAAGGTATATAGAAAATTATTTACATGCATTATCATCCTCAAGTGAGAAGATGGTATAAGAACATATCAAATATTTCAAGGTTGCCTTGAGATTAATGAATGTCATTCATGAGGATTTTGCATGCAAGATTTTTTTATTTACTCGGCAAGATTATTCTTATGATTGGTATATTAATTTGTATGAAATTTCCATCACCTCATGGAATGAGTGTAAAAATACATTCCTTACATAATTTATAAATGTAATTAACCCAAGTATCATATATCATCTCTTTACTAGCATGAAGAGGGAAACTTCAAAGTCAATTTGGGCCTTTCATGCAATATTCTAGAAGATATACACTCGATTAATCACCACCTATAAGCCAAATGAGAATGAAATTTTCAAAATATATAATAATTCCATACATATTATTAATTCCATATTATTATGAATAGATTCCACTTCTATTAATTTAGCTTTGGAATCTTAGGAAGCTATTAATATTGATAAGCAACTCAATATAAATCTTGGCCATCATAATACAAGAGGTTAATCATTAAATAATGGACTTCCATCCTTGAATACAATTCCACACAAGAATCAAAATTCCCCAAAATTCAATCAGAATCAATTGTACACTCTACCTTTCATGATGTAGTAGAAAACAAATCAAAATTTTAATTTCTTAAACAATCAAACACTAAGGAATGATCACTAGTAGAATAAAGATCAGGCTCACAACAATTTAATAGACACTTAGGGTTATAAAACTAATAAATTTTAATTAGATTCTATATAAATAATGGTTTAGAATATAAGCAATGATTCCTTAAATATGCAGAAGATGATGGGTAAAACCATTTTAGTGAATTTCAGCTTATATTTCAAGAAAATAAGATATAGGTTGGTTGAAAAACCTATTTAATTTTATGTGCATTGAATTAGATGATTATGAATAACTCCTCTTTGGCTTGGGAGGATGACCTAAAAATAAGATAACACTAAGAAGATTTGTTTGTTAGAGAGATAGCTAAGTGGATTGCCTAGTGATAGCTAGATCCCAGAATCAAGAGATTTATTAGGGTATGTCAATCCACACATTTTAAATAATTAAGTTTAAAAAATATAAGATAAGGTATTTTCATCCATAACCACAGGGTACTAAAATTAAATGCAAGAAATGCTTGCTAAATAAATAGACTACAAATGAATAATATAGTGATAAACAAGTCAATACTAGTGATAAATGAGTTAAATGTGATTCAACAAATAAGTTGGGTGTCTATGAACAAGTAAGGACATAGAAAATTATATTTGGTTGGGGGTAGGAGGGTGGAAATAAATTTCTATTATTTTCTATCATAGTGACCATCAATGGTTGATGTGATCATTGGCAATTAACGTGATCGTCAGTGGTTAAGGTTATAATCAATAATTGAGGCAACCATTGGTGGTTGGATAAATTATCGATAATTAAGCTTAACATTAATAGTTTCTATGTGTAGGCTATAATAAATAAATGATTATTTGATGATATTATAGAATGAAATTCTAGGAGGTGGTTTTGTGCTAGTCTATTATGAAATATAAAGAAAGTAATTAAGTAATGAAAAATAAATACTTATCTTTCATAAGATTTATTAGATGAGTGGTTGAGGTGGTTGGCTCTTTGATAGAGTCTAGCATGATTATAGTGGAGTAACAATAGATGGATATTGATTGAGGGGTGGTGGAAAGTTGGTTCTCTATCATGATGGATGGATCATGGGAAGAACACCTAAAAAAGAAAGCTTTAGATGCAAAATCTCTTGATAGTTGTTGATGTGGCCCTTTTCACCTATTGCTCCTCTTTTCTTATATGCAAGGAATGAGAGGTGAAAAAAGATGTTAACTATGATTTATAATTATAAATCATGTATGTAATGGATTGCACATGGATTTAGAGAAGTTATTTTTAGAAAAGCAAGGTAGAGTGGTTGCATGTTAGTGGTTGGGTTTGTTGACCCTGACTATTGGTGGTCAATTTGACCATTGGAGGTTGAGGGCCAAGGTAGAAAATGGGTCAAAGGGTGGCTTTAGTTAATTGGTCAAACTAACCATGGTTAGGCTTAGCTAGGGCTTAAAGGGCCAAATTGGTCCCAAGGGGGTCTTAAGGTGATGTAGTGGTGTTTCAACATTTGCAATTATGGTGTGTGTATTTTTGGTGTCTACATTTTCCCCTTTCAATTATGCATATTTGAATTAGAAAGCTATAAAAAAAATGGATTGCTGATTAGAGGTCTAGTTGCCTTGAGTATGAAAGGAGGTGTTTCCCCTTAAATTAATATTTCATAAGGTAAAATAGAATCAGTTATGGGTTTGATAAGGTGGATGAAGGTGATGACAAAGGTGGATGTCATGAAGGTGGGTGATAGGTTAGGAACTAAAGCACAAATAAACACAGAAAGTGAAAAAAAAAAGTGTGATAGCCAAGTTCACACATAGACTAGGTTGTCATAGCTAGTAAAAATAAAGGTTGATGCTTAGAAGGATAAGTGACAATTGGACTGCATGACCACATTTAGGAGTGGAAACTAGGTACACTCATAAACACAAGTATCCTAGGAAATATTTTTTCATCAATGGGTATCCAAGGGAGGAAGTGATCTTGATGAAAATATAAACTGGGCAAGTATTGTGGGTATTTAAGGTAGGAAGTGATCTCGATAAGACATAAGGTGGTCTGGTATATGCAAGGTGGTGTAAGGTAAAAAATTGGTCAACATGGAAATTTTGTCACTGTGGTCAAAATACCAAGTAAAAGACATTTCAAAATGCACATTAGTTGGGCTAAAATGGAATAATGGTGACGTAATGAGGTGGTCAGGGTGGGTGGAGAGTTTAGTCTCCATAGGTGGGTAATTGATTGGGTTTTACTAAAAAGCTATGTGGGTGAAGAGGTAACTTGAAAAAATTTAAAACCCTGATCATCGAAGGTCAGGGATCCAAAGAGAGATCATCAATGGTCACCCTAACTATCAATGGTTAAGGTAAAAACCCTAAAGCCATGGGTGTTAAAAATAAAAATTAAATAATTTTAAATCATTTTAACATTGTCTTTTATTGATGTTTGAGATATATATTTGGATGTATTAGGTTAGATTATTATTGACAAGGATTGTGGAGGAGTTGACTAGTCACTGAGGTGGAGAGTGGACTGAGTAGACTAGTTAGAATGTAGGGTGAGCATAGATGTGGATGAGGATGGGTGGTTTCATAGATTACTCATAAATGATGGTTGAGGAATGAAATAGGTGGCATCCTTAAATTGATAGGGTAGTTTGATTTTGTAATTGTAAACACTTTGAAATTAGTTGATTAACTATTCAATGGAATCTGAGGTTTATGCTTGGTTATGCCCTAGGTAGGGTTGTTATTACTTTTGGTAAAATTAGGTAGATGATGACCAAATTTGGGAAGGTAGGCTAGTTAGGGGTAGGTTAGTTCTAGGATTGGTGGTTTTCATGTAGGGAATTATTTTGGATAATCTACTCACAAAACACCTACAGTGACCATCGATAGTCAGTTCTGACCATCGATGGTCAAAATTCCTAAGGTAATGGATGCTTGACCATTAGTGGTTGATATGATTTTTGGTCGTTACCTAGATCTAAAATAGTCTTGTGGAATTATTTAAAGTGCATAAGGCATTTTAGATGTTAATTTGTTATTACAAATTAACTTGTAGGTTAAGTGGTAGATTTGGTGGGTTTAAATGTTAGGCTTGGTAGGTAGGGGTCAAATGAATGGTAATGTGGGTAAGGTTAGGTAGGATGAAGGTGATTATTTTATAGGAAATAATATCATAGGTGTCTAATCTTATTGATATTGATTATATATAGGCATGAGAGTAGCTATAGATGTGTGATCAGGTGTCATGCATCTTTATAGAGGTTAATCAAGAGATGACCCCAGCCGATTGGTCCCATATGGAAGAGGTTAGGTTGGGAGTGATTAGGAATTACCAACATGTGCCCTGTGTTGCATCCATGATCATGGCCCTCATTGAGAGATGGGATCTATCCATAAACACTTTCTTGCTACCCATTAGTGAGCTCATGATCCTACCAAAGGATGTGCATTAGATTACATAGTTACCCCTTTAGGGTGATTTGATTTATCACATTGAGAAGGAAAAGAATGACATTATTTTGGAGCTGATATATGGAGATGACCAAGATTATGTCAGATAGCATGTTGTGGGTTTTAATTATTTTATTCTTTGTCAGAGGGTAAGGTGTGAGAGGATATTGGTGATGATGATGATGATGGTAGGAGGATGATGGATGTGGATCTAAATAGGAGATGGAGTCAAAGGGTATAGTTATAGGGGGATATCCCAAATGCATAGGTAGGAATAACACTAGCTATTGCACATGCACATGTCATAACACTACAGGGTCAAGTGGCTTCCTTATAGGGTTAGTTTACTACCCTTATAGGTAACAGGGACTAGGTTAGAGTTTCATTACCCTAGGTTACATAGAAGAGGGACTCCTTGAGGTAGAGAGGAAGATGATTAGTGGCACCTATAAGACCACTAGGGACCATTCCCATGGCATGATATCTAGACACTATGGAGGAGCTATAGTATTATGAGGCTATAGTTTTGATGTGGTGTCATGATGAGCCCCGATGGGGTGAGTAAAAATTGAACTTGGAAGGTGGTGCCACTGTGATGACATCAAGGAAGTGGGAATCATCTATAGGTAGATAGATAGGTATTATAGAGGGATAGGTACTAGGGTCTAGTGGTGCACTAGGAGACAATGATGCTCAAGGAGCATAACTATGACATAGTTCATATATATTATATATTACTATATATCATTTTGATTTTAGCCTATGAGCCAATGTGATGAGATGTACATTGAGAGAGAGAGAGAGAGAGAGAGAGAGAGAGAGAGAGAGAGAGAGAGAGAGAGAGAGAGAGAGAGAGAGAGAGAGAGAGAGAGATGTATATTTTTTGGATACATTATGATGTTATTGGACTCATGATTTATGTATATGATATTTTTTTATTACTCATTTCCCATGGTTTACTTTGATATCATAAGATTATGTGATGTTTATATTGATTATTCTCATGTTATGTAGATTATGATTATGGATTATGGATGTAGACTCACCTAGCTAGGCATGTGATGGATTTTATGTATGGTTTTGCTTTATAAAATGTATGTTTATGACATACTAATTTTAATGAGTATATGATTAATTATTTATATTTAGACATGTGGTGAAAATGGTTGATTATTTTATTTCTAATGGACATTATGATGCTTGTTATGGTTATGCATTTGCTTATGACACACATTGATATGATGTGACAATTATGGGTTTTGTTATTTTGCTTAGGGTAAAGCATATGAAGTAAGTTAATTAACAATACTAAATTTGAGAACATAAGGATATAATTAAGAGAAAAATGTCTTTAGTGAAAATATCAACTAGTTACAAGAGGATAAGAAGAGGGCATGATGATTCTTATTTGACAAGGGATTAAAAAAAACCAAAGTTGGATTGGCTTAACGAACATAAGCCCTTCAAATGCTTCACATTAGTATTCATTGGTTGGTTAAAAAGGTGTCTTGACCACATAATGTCAAGTCAAATCAAAATCCATTGTTATAATATATAAAGGGGATGTGGTTGAAAGTGGAACCTTCTTGTGAGACTCACTGATGAGATGTACATTGAGATATATATATATATATATATATATATATATATATATATATATATATATATATATATATATATAGAGAGAGAGAGAGAGAGAGAGAGAGAGATGTATATTTTTTGGATACATTATGATGTTATTGGACTCATGATTTATGTATATGATCTTTTGTTATTACTCATTTCCCATGGTTTACTTTGATATCATAAGATTATGTGATGTTTATATTGATTATTCTCATGTTATGTAGATTATGATTATGGATTATGGATGTAGACTCACCTAGCTAGGCATGTGATGGATTTTATGTATGGTTTTGATTTATAAAATGTATGTTTATGACATACTAAATTTTAATGAGTATATGATTAATTATTTATATTTAGACATGTGGTGAAAATGGCTGATTATTTTATTTCTAATGGACATTATGATGCTTGTTATGGTTATGCATTTGCTTATGACACACATTGATATGATGTGACAATTATGGGTTTTGTTATTTTGCTTAGGGTAAATCATATGAAGTAAGTTAATCAACAATACTAAATTTGAGAACATAAGGATATAATTAAGATAAAAATGTCTTTAGTGAAAATATCAACTAGTTACAAGAGGATAAGAAGAGGGCATGATGATTCTTATTTGACAAGGGATAAAAAAAAAACCAAAGTTGGATTGGCTTAATGAACATAAGCCCTTCAAATGCTTCACATTAGTATTCATTGGTTGGTTAAAAAGGTGTCTTGACCACATAATGTCAACTCAAATCAAAATCCCTTGTTATAATATATAAAGGGGATGTGGATGAAAGTGGAACCTTCTTGTGAGACTCACATGCCTCTTATGTAGGTTTCTAAAGAGTTAGTTAAAAAAATTTATATCAAACATATATACTAATCAATGTAGGAAGTCTACTTGTGAAATCTGATTATAGCTTCCACCTTATTTTGTTGTGTGAGAGTTGATTGCATCTTTCAAGATGAGTTTAATTTTGTTGTGGTTTTGATAATGGGTCTTTTGATTTTTTTCTATATATGAAAAGCCAATCGATGAAAGAAGATTCCAAGAAATTGATTTGCTTTTGACAAATGCTTTACTCATCCATCCTTCAAAGGAGTGGTCTATGTTTATTTGCTTTGTTCAAAGATTTTTGATAATTATCCTTTAAGGGATTAGTCTACCTTATATTTGTGCAATTTTAGTATTCCCATAGAGATGTCCTTTGAGGGAGTAGTCTATGAATGCTTAGGAATGACTCATGAATATTTTGGTTTTGATTTTGTTGGTTTTATTTGTTTGAATTTTCTTGAAATATGCATGATTATATAGGATTAAATTTTTCACCTTTGTGAAGGTAAAACTAAAAACACAAGTATGATTAGGTGTAAAGAGGTAAGGTGACAATGATCATGGGAACCCATCCTAAAAATGAATGGAAAGTACCATGAGAATCATGCTAGGGTTAGAGCTATGGTACCCATTGTTAAAGATTAGACTATGATTATGATGGATAATCACATGATTCAACTTTAATGAGTTGTCCCTAAAATAGGGAGATGAATGTGGTGTGAAAGCAAGGGATGAGCTGAAGTTAGATAGAAGGTGAATCTTGATCCTTGTTGATAAAATAATGGATGAAGATGCAAATAATTAAGGGGTCCAAGTTCCAAGTTACCTTCAAGAGAGGAAAATTAGTAATATCTTGGTCCATACTTATGGGTGATGATATAGATTCTAAGCTAATTTAAAGCAAACCTACCCCACTTTCTTTTCTCCATATTGGTGACATGTAGATTTTACTTTAAGATGAGGTCTTTGATGTTGAATTATTGCACTATAAGGTGTTTTTTTATATTCATGTTTGATGTGATCTTGATAGACATGAAGATGGTTAAGGGTGGCTAAATGATGCTCTTTAAGTAGCTCTATCTGGTCTAAATAGTGCTAATAATAATCATCCTTAGTAATGAGATCTTGAAAATATATGTGAAGATATGGTATTTAGACATTAAGAGGAAATATGACATCCATTCCAACCATAAGATAAAAAGAGGTAGTTCCCATAGGAGTTTGAATGCTAGTGTGATATACCCATAAGGTGAAGGGGATATGCAAATGCCAATCTTGACTAGACATATTGACCATTTTAGTGATCATATTGTTAAGATTTTTGTTAAAATACCTTACCTATCCATTCACTTGAGGGTGATAGGGTGAGGGGAAAATTAAATTAATTTTTAATGCATCATAAAGACCCTAGACTTGTTTTTTATTAAAATATTTACCATTATTGGTGATAATCTTGTGAGGAACACCAATGCAGTAGATGACGTAATGGTTGATAAAGTTGATAATATTTTATACTTTGGTCAAGACTAGAGGAATAAAATCTAATAATTTGGTAAAATATTTGGTCACAATGATGATATAATGGTTTCACTATGAATAATGAAGGTTACTTTCACCAATAAGGTCCAGACCCCATTACGAGAAGGGCTATAAATTAGTTGAAATGTGAAGACTATGGCTAGGTGTGTGATGTATATTGGTATGTTATTAACATTTAACACACTTTTTTCACATAATAACAATAGTCTTGGTTAAGGGTAAGCTAGTAGTAGCCAAGGTGAAAGATGTACGTAGTTATGATAAGGCCACTAAAGTGTCCCCCAAAGATACCATCATGTGTTTATTTGATAACATGAGTGGATTTGTGAATGCATAGGAAATAGATGAGAAGACCATCAAATTCACATTTATAAAGAATTCCCCCATAATTGTATAACATGAGGTTCTCTAGATAAATGATTTTTAAGCATTCCTAGAAAATTAAGAAGAAATGATGGCAAGGTGAAGATAGTCAAAGGTTTGTTGATACCAAAGGTTGGATTAGGTGTCTTCTGCATTAAAAATGGTGGGAGAATCTAGTTTGATATAAGAAGGCTTGGTAAGTTTGTAGATAATTATAGATAGGTTAGAATCAAAGGTTGTAGATAGGATTCAAGAGGCAAGGGAAGCCATGGTGTTGGCAAACTTATTGATAGATCATGGGGTTAATTAGATGTAGTAGTGTTCAGATGATGTCAAGAGTTCATCAACTAGTTATTTATAGTATTTTAAAACATCGTTATTACATTAGTAGGATATTTTGACTTGATTAACCATAATTTGGGAGTCACCAAAGATGTTGATCATTTTGACTCCCAAGGCTAAGGTAATCTATAGGCCCATCACTAAGATTCATACTAAATCATATTTTTAGTACATTTAAAATAAATATTAAAGGATAAAGGAAGAGGTTCACCATCAAAGTATTTCTCTATATTTTTCTATAATTGCATTCAAAAGAAGAAGAAACTAAAGGTTAATAGGTTAGGGGTTTGATGTTACCCAAATTAAGTGCACACCGTATCCAAGCATTGTGGGAGCTCCTCTTTGGCTATGGAGGAAACACCTACAATAAGAATAAGACTTAAACAAAGAAGATGTTAGAAAAAGATATGGTGGACTGCCAAGCTAGGCGCTTAGTCCTGAAAGCGTGAAGCTCCGTGAGGGATGACAGTCCACTATTTAACAAAAAGAGTGTTATATAAAAAGAAATGATGAAAGACTAAGAAAGAGAAAAATAGATAACTCGTACCTATTCTCTGTAGTCAATCTGTCACAGTCATCAATGTCGATATTTTTGCTAAGGTCAGTTTGGAAATGATGTTGATGTTGGTTTTGTTGTTGATGTCGGTAGGGGTAGTGGGCCTTGGATAGGTCTCAGGGTATTTTTGTGGTTGATAGAGGAGTCTAGAAGTTTAATGGTTTGTGCAAGATTGTAGGAAGATGAATAAGGTCTGAGGAAGGGCAAAGGTGGGGATAGGTGCTAAAAGAGGGTAAGAATAAGAGGAAGGCTTTTCAACCTCTCCATAGAAGAAGTCAAGTTTCTCTCAATAGTTCTTAGAAATATCAAATGGAAACTAATTACCAATGTATTCTAAAATACTAAAATGAGATAGAATACTTAGCTCTATTAGATGAATAACCAGAGGTGTCAGAATACTTATTCCTATTATGGCTGATGTTGAGGTCCTTATATAGTGTTTCAAGCCAATGTCTGGAGTGACTTGTGTAGAGCTTTGGTAGCCAGGACAATGATAGTTAAATTTTGATGCTTGGTCTTAGATTGTGCACATTGATGTGCAAAGAGGCAGGGGGTAGCTCAATGTTAGAGCTCGAGTTATGTAATCGACGTCGGTGATCCTATCAGCATCAGTTGAGGGTTGACCAATGTCGGTGGAGAAAGAATGGGTAAAAGGGCTATTTTTAGCTCTTCGTCCATTTCTCCACCTACCAAGTGCCTTTGCCATTAGAGAATGGTCACAACATGGGTTTATGAGTCATGAGAGTTGGTTAGGGAGTTAATAGGGAGTGAGAATAGGTCATGGGTAGTTAGGATTTGGAGGACCTAGTCTTAGGGTGACTCATAGGTTAAGAAAAGGTCTTAGGGAGAGGTGTCCAAGGTGAGGTGTCTAAGGTGAGGTGTCTAGGTGAGGTCATTAATTTAAAATAAATAGTTTATTTTAAATTAATAAGGTGTGTAAGTGTTTATAAGGGGACCAAGGGGGGTTGACACAATGTTGGTGTCTACATTTGCCCCTTTTTGTCTTGTGGTTTGTTTTGATGAATTGCGAGACAAAAATAGGTGTAGGCTGCCCCAAGTATGGGATGAGCTATTCCCCCTCAAAGTGGGAATTGAGATAAGGGAACTCGAAATTGGGTGCCGATTGGATAGGCAGTGGATGGGTAAGGTGAGGTTGGAGTATGAACGCTGCAATAGTTGAGATCACGCGTATACCACTTCACTTGATAGGTAGGTCAAATTGTCACAGGCAAAGTTGAGGAGCACTAAAATTGAAGTAATTGATCCCCAACTTATTAGTGGTAGCTGATTGGGTTAAATGATCAAAGCTGTAGCTGCAATGGTTAAGGAAGACTAAAATTGAAGTAATTGATCCATGGCTTATTAGTGGTAGCTGATTGGGTTAAATGATCAAAGCTATAGCTCTAATGGGCATTGTGTTCTAGTTATCTCAGGCTAAGAAGTGCTCCTAGAAAACACAAAAATGTCATAAATATTGGGGATCAACTTGATCATGATCTGATAATAGGTGTGAAGGGCGCATATAATTTGCTAACTATTTGTGAGGTAGCATATGCAATCAAAACAACTAAGGAAAAGTTGTCTCAAAAGTGGTCATGGTCTGAGGAGATAGTCACAATCTCCAAGGTCATTGGTCAAGTTGGGCTGAGATATAAGTGATCTCAAGTGTTGTTTGTTGTGGTTAAGGAGATATATGTGATCTCTAATGTGCCCCATGAGAAGTCCAAGGTGACTTGCACAGTGTCAAGGCTGGTTGTTTGGTCATGATTTTGGGTTGGTATAGATAGTTGGTCCATTAGGTAGATGGACGAACAAATGGCTAAGCTAACCTTAGAAGACCCCATGTCAACTGAGTGTTGCCTATATAGCCCCTATTTTAAGGGCCTCAGGCCAATGTAGTTCTCCCAAAAAGGGAAGAAGAGTCAAAGAGGTTGATAGTTGTTTTGGTCATGTTAGTGTTTTTAGCATTTCCCATATGTTTAATGATACATGCTTGAAATGATGAGTGTATGATGATGTTATAGCCTTTTCCATATTGTGTGATGGTGTATGCTATAACATAGGTTATGTGGTTTTTCATCCTTAGCAATTTTTTATATTGGTGATGGATGTATGCTAAAAATGAAATGAGTTTATTTATGCTTCAACAAGTTTCTATATTGGTGATGATATATGCTTGACATAAATTGTGTTTGGTTGATAGTTTCCATGTGTATTGTTTTCCATAAAAACTAATGTGAATGGGTTATGATAATTTATATAACACAAATTGGTATTTGCATTAAATAAATCATGATGTTATGTTAATGGTTAGAAAATGTTTTGGTTGTCATGTTATTGGCATGTGACGAAGGTGTGTAAGAAGTGAAAGGCGCGTTGCTCTTTCATTGACAAGGACCATAATGATAGCATAGATAGGGTTTTTGGAAACAAAAGCTCCATTCATGCATTACGTCATTGACCATTGGTTTTTGTTAGAGAAGTATGCTAATCACTTGACATTAAGTGAGCTCAAAATCCCTTAGGTATTATGGGGTAATAGGTTTGATTATGTGATATGTGAGGATAACGTAACCCTTTTTAGTAGGGATAAATTTTCCCCTTTTATAGGTGACCCTAAGAAAGACTATAGGCAAGTCCATGACTTAATAGTTTGTCAGTCTTTTTATTTTTATTTATTTATTTTTTGGTAGACTGATCAATACGAGAAGTCTACTTGGGGATGTTGTTTTTGTTTTGTGGTCATATGAAGCTGATCGATGCAGGAAGCTTCTAAGAGGGTGCTATTTGTAACAAAATTTGGGAATATCCATCTTTCGAGGGAGTGGTCTATATTTTTCTTTGTATGTTTTGATGTCTTTGCATCACTGTCCTTCAAGGGAGTAGTCTATTAATTACAACAATAATGTAGTTTTCCTTCGAGGGAGTAGTCTACATTTATAGTTTATAACCATTTAATATGTTGTTAGGCATCCCAATTTTATGTTTTTTTTTGTTGATTGAAGTTTTAGTCATGGACTAGACTATAGAGGTTTAGGGGTTTCCCTTTTATTAAGACAAAGCATTAATGCTTAAAAAAAGGGTTAACTAATCTTTGTATGGAAAAAGGGTTGAAAGGAATAATAATGAGGATGACGGGGGTTGCTCAAGGGATGAACTAAAGTTAAACATCAAGTGAATGATTACTTGGTTAACAGTAGAATGGTCGCAGATGTAAGGCATTAAGGGACTCAGGTTTTGGCCAGCCTTCGAGAGAAGACAGACCACAAGTGCTTGATCCATACTTGTGCATTATTATGTAAGGTCTGAGCCAATTAGGAGCAAACTTGCCTCATTTGCTTCTTTCCATATTGGTCACATGTTGTTTTTCTTTAAGGACGAGATCTCTGATTTTGAAATCTCGCTCTTTCAAATTTTTGTTGTAGGCATGATTGATGCGATCTTGGTAGATATGAAGATGATTAAGAGTGGCAAGATGACATTCATTGAGTAACTCGAGTTATGTTAATCAATATTGATGAAATTCATCATTAGAGAGGATGTCATGTAAGGAGATCAACAATTTGGTCGATGGTTGGAAAAGGAAAGTCATCCTTTGGGAAAGCTAGGTTGAGGTCATGATAGTCAGTACAAATTTGAATTCCCCCTGTTGCTTTTATGACAAGGATAATGTTTGACACCCATTGGAGATAATCAATGGGTTGGATAAATGTGACAGAGAGAAGACATTAAAGTTCCTCTTTGATAAGGAATGCGATGTGAGGATGCATCCTGTGAAGATTTTGCCTGATAGGCTTAGTTTGAGAGGGCAGGATCTTGATCTTCTAGGTTGTAGTTTAGAATCTCAAAATCACTAAAGGTGATGGAGGCAATGGTTGGTAATGATTTCACTAAAGTATCCAGTGGTTGGGGGTCTTCAGGTTGGACCTGCACTACTTGTAAAGCTTTGATCAAGGCTTGGCGATGTTGTGGAGAGCTTTGTATTAGGTCATACAAAGACATCTTCATAGGGGTTTGGTGAAGTTGTTTCACCATGGAGTCATGAATTACTTCCAAAGATGTTGGTTGAGATGTGCCCAAGATATAAATCTTGGGTTTTGGTAGTGGAGAAGGCTTGGCAAATGGATATGTCCAAGGGATAGAAACCTATTCTTTTCCTTTATCCTTTAGGGTTTGGGACCTGGTTGCCACATTACTAGTGTTGATTTTGAATAAAGGGGGAGAAGGTGGTAGAGGGACCATAATCTCACATTGGGATCTTGATTCAAGTGATGAGGTTTGGGAGGCATGGGATGGTGTCGGTAGTTTGTCAAAAAGGAGGTCGAGAGAATCCTCAATAAAAAGGGTGTCTTTTCCCAAATGTTGGTGAATGACAACCTTAAGGGTGCAACAACACTCAGTATCATGCCCAAGTGTGTGATGATATAAGTAGATTTGAGTGTCATAAAACCAATATGGTTTTGATTTGAGAGGTTGGTATGGCCTAATGGGCAGGAGAATGATGCTAGAAGACTACAACAATCGGCATAATAACAAAGCATAGGAACCCACTAAGGGGTATGCGCACATTGTTATAGTAGGGGTTGACAACTTCTATTTAGGAGTTGTAGGAGGAGTTTTTTGTACCACTTTTTTAGTTGGTGGTGTGGCCACATGTGTAGATGGCACTTTATTGATGAGAGGTTTTGGATTTCTTGGAGGAAATATGTTTTGATAGGTAGAGGGAGTAATGGAGGTATTTTGTTTTTGTGAGGTGTTGGAATTGGTAGCACTCCTGTTAAAGTGGAAGGATGTGGACCCAAGATAGAGGGCAATGGTGAAGGTGGGGGAGTTCTTCATACCACCTTTTTGGTTGGGGGAGGAGTAGACTGACGTGGTTTAACATCCTTCTTTAGTTTGGTGTGAGGACCACTATTATGTGGGGCAAGGTTCAAATATACCTTCACTTGTGGGTGAGTGAGGTTTGATACAGGGTGAACACTGAGTGATTTAACCTATTTCAGCATGGTGGACCCCTGCGAGGTTTTTAGTTTAGATGTGGAAGACTGAGCTTCTAACGATTTAGAAGTGGAAGCCTAATTTTTGTTAGTCTTTGGGGTGATTTGTCACAAAAGGGTCAACAGTATAAGATGAAGTGTGATGTGTAAGATAAGGAGCTTTAAGTCATTTCCATAGTGCCTCATGTTTTAGGTTCCTAGAATGGAGAAATCCTAAGTTTTTTGCCAATCGAGAGAAGGGTTTAGATGATGTCGCACGAGGCTTTACAGTTGATCCTTTAAGGGATTTTGGTGATTATAAGAGTGGAAACATGTTGGATGTAGTGATCATGGGCCAAAGGTGAGAGAGAACCATCACCGGATCTTCTCCGGTTGAAGTGGGTGAGGTGGCGAGTCCTTCTCTTGGTGGAGAAGGGATTAGAGAATTTGGCTCTTCGAGAGGATAGAGCATAGGGATGATCATGCCTTCCACGTGTGGTCTAAGAGTGGGAAAAGTATGATCCTCCATTGGTGATAAGAATGATAAGGGTGTGGCCAATGGCATTGGTATCGTCAAAGCATCCTCTAATATGGGAGAGGTCAAAGTAGACTCTCCTACGTGTGAAAGGGGACTAGACAGAGGACTATCCTCCATCAGTGGAGGAAAAGTAAGAGAGGAAGGCTCCTCTAAAGAGTGAAGTAGAAGGATGATGGCCCCTTTTACATGAGGGCGTGGGGTATGAATGGTAACTTCTTCCAATGGTAGAAGAAGAGGGAAGGTGGGGGCAAGAGGAATCGGTAATACAGGATCCTCACAAGATAGAAGAGTGGGTAAAGGAGGTGTTTGATGTCATGGGAGTGATGTAGGTGAAATAGGTTCACCCACATAAGGAAGAGGGTGAGGCAAAGGGAGCTCTTCATTGCGTAGGGGTGGTATGGGTAAAATAGGCTCTTTTACCCATGGTGGAGAAATGGGTTGACTAACGTCTTTAGATTGTGGGAGAGGTTGGTTATAAATGAAAAGAAAGACCATGTTGATTGTGCATATGTTGCACTCTTGACGGTCATCAGCCATGGTCTAAACATTATTCTGACTTGGGGGATGGTTAGGAAATGGTTGCCTAAAGACATCCATGTTTTGATTGGCTGGCACATTAGGGTTATCCAAAACAAGATCCCCATTCTCTAGCATGTCTTGAATAATGTTTTTGAGGGTTTTGCAATTATCTGTGTCATGAACCTTGACACGATGATAGTTACAAAATTCATTTTCCCTATACCATACAGGGATGGCTTGTGAGGGGTCAAATTGGACTAGTCAGATTTGAGGGAGGTTGAGGACTCCTTGCTTCACTAGTTTATCCAATATCAAAGCATATGATTCTCCTATTGGAGTGTATCATCGTTGTTCATACCATTGTTGGAATTGTCTAGTGATGCTTTGTGAAGTGGAGGGCTCATATTAGTTGGTTTTGGTAGAAGATGATGACCTAAGAACCACAACATTCATCGATCCCTTAGACTTAGAGTGGGAAGAAGAAGGTTTGGAAGAAGAAGGGTCATTGGATTTTATGTTAGTATTTTTGCTTCGCAATTTGACCTTATCTTCTTCGATTGTGTAGAGTTCAAGCTTTTGGGCCATAGTGAAAGCTTCATCGAATGTGCATAAAGTTTGAACCCACAAATTGGATGAGATGTGCTTGGCACATGCTCTTGAAAAGAGGTCAATGAGCTCAGTTTGAGGTAGTGAGAGGGAGAGTTGGTTGATCAAACCTCTCCAACAGGTGATGAAGTCAGCTATTGACCCATCCTCAAAATGTCTAATGGAATAAAGGTCTATGATGGAGACCTTCTTGGTGATGTTAATTGAGAAGTGATCAAGGAATAACTAAGCGAGTTGAGTGAATGTGAAGAGAGAATGACTGGTAATGGAGCTATACCAATCAAGGGTGGTGCCAGAAAGTGACATGGGGAATGTGCAAAGTAATAACACATCATTATGTACTATGAGGTAACAAGTGTGTCTAAACACTCGAAGATGTTGTTGTGGGTCCTCTACTCTAAAAACGAGTAAATTTTGGGAGTTCCCACTAGCTAGGGTATGGTCAAATAGGAACTGAAGGGTGGATAGGTTCGTTGTAGATTTGTTCATATGAAAGAACATTCTTTAAACTTGAAATAGATGTCTCAAGGTTGGACATCTTATCCATTAGCATCTTGATTAGATCGATAGATGGATTGACAAGAGAGGCACCCCCTAAGTTATAAGGTACCTAGAAGGCATTGGGAGGGGCATGTGACATACTTGGTTGCATTTACGTAGGTGCAACATAGTGATAGTTTGTCATAAGGGCTGATGTCGAGGTGAAAGGGGCTTGTGCCATGAAGTTGGAGGGCACAACTTGACTAGATGCCACCAAAGGTGGTTGAATAGTGGTGACACTAGTTAAAGGATAGGTGGTCACTCTCATGTTTATAGGACCAAGAGTGGGTGGGATAGAGACAATCAAGTTTTAAAAAGGTGTTGAAATTGGTTGAATTATTTGTGGTTGAGGGGGTATGGAAACCCCGATAGAGGTAGGGCCAAAAAGGATAGAAGGGGAGGCCAATTATTGAACATTGGCCATGATTGGGTTACTGGTTGAGGCAATAGCCTGAGTGACCATAGGTTGGGTAATGGATGCTATTGATATCATTACTGCTTCAACCAAAGAAGTTGGCATCCCATAAATAGGGTTACCTAAAGGATCTCGTATTTGGCTTCTAGTGAGATAATGTTGGAGAGCCTTGATGTTGTGGTCAAGGAATCTCTCAAATTATTGATCCCCTTTAGGAACAATAGGAGGTTGATTAAGGGTAAGTTGGATAGGAGTACACTCAGTGTCTGAAGTATACTCCATTAGATGACTTGGTATGAAGGGTGAAAGTGGGAGTGGCTATTGACTCACATGGTCAACAAGGGATTTGGCTTGACTGCATGTTAGAACCATCCAAGGTGAAAGGGGTTCCAAAAACTATGTGTTTTAGTTTCAGAAAACTAGAATTTGTGTTAAACAACAAGAAATTTGGGTTTTAAGCTTACTGTTTAGAAATATTTTTTTATGACAGTGACCGATGTCAGTTGTTTAACTGATATCGGTTAGAAAATATTGTTGGGGTTGATCAATTAACTAATGTTGGTAAAGTTATGTTGCTGATGTCGGTGAAAAAACCAATGTCAATTTCTATGTAATTTTAAAAACATAGAAAACTGATAGTTTTTTTGGAAGAAGAAGAAATTCTGAGTTGTTTTAGACTTCAAAATGATATGACCTTACCAGCTCAAACACTTAGATAAAAATAGAAAAATAGATGATTAGGTAAGAAACCTCTAAAATGTTAGATTCCTAGGAATGAATTTTAGAGTTGTGATGGCTTATGCCTTAAAAGAATGTGTTGGGAATTGGGCTTGTAGAATAGGTCCTAGAGAGGAAGTCTATGGTTGGTTTTAGGTTGTGTTTTGGTGCTCAAAAATATCTATGTTAGGTTCAGTATGTGGCCTAGTGCTGGGGCTTGCTCCCTTCACTTCATGAAGCCAAAGCTGAGCTGGGCCACTTAGCCAAAATATACTTTGCCTATAGTTTATACTCTACTAGAGAACAAAGTGGGTCCTCCTCTTGGTAGTGAAGTCCAATTAGGATCACCAAGTGAGGTAAGGTATCTTATTGGTGATGAAATCCTAGATGGGCCTTGTCTCAAGTAAGTTTAAATGTTTGATTTGATGTGACTGTGGTTTGGTTGTGTAACATTTGTGCACTACAATTTATTCATAATGCTTTAATTACTAAGTGGGCTAAGTATGCATCCAAGCAAGAATGAAATGTAGTAGTTTTTTAACCCAAATCGAAATATGATATTCAAATGCAAACAAATGGAGAAGAGGTAAAGAGTATGAATTTTTCACTACTCTATGATGCAGGCAAGAAGTAACAAGAAGAAAAAGAGATGTTCTTTTTAACCTCTGTTAATGGTTTCCTTTTTGAAATAAAGACAAAGAAGAAAAGCTAAGTTTTTTATTTCTCAAGAAATAAAAGGCAAAGAAGAGGGGATGCAAGAAGTGAATATTTTCCTAATGCATCTATATGAAAGTTTGATTTTTTAAAAGAAGAAGAATGAACCCAAGGAAAAATCTAGGGTCCCATCGGGAATGCCAGAATGTTTCTCTATATTTTTCTATAATTGCATTCAAAGGAAGAAGAAACTAAGGCTAATAGGTTAGGGGTTTGACGCTACCTGGATTAAGTGCGCACCATATCAAAGCATTGTGGGATCTCCCCTTTGGCTATGGAGGAAACACCTACAATAACAATAAGACTTAAACAAAGATGTTAGAAAAAGATATGGTGGATTGCCAAGCTAGGTACTCGGTCCTAAAGGCATGAAGCTCCATGAGGGATGACAGTCCACTATTTAATGAAAAGAGTGTTGTATAAAAATAAATGATGAAAGACTAAGAAAGAGAAAAATAGATAACTCATACCTATTCTCTGCTTTCAGTCTATCACAGTCACTGACGTCAGTATTTCTACTAAGGTCAGTTTGGAAATGATGCTGACATCGATTTTGTTGTCGATGTCAGTAGTGGCAGTGGGCCTTGGATGGGTCTCAGGTATTTCTGTGGTTGACAGAGGAGTCTAGAAATTTAAAGGTTTGTGCAGGATTACGGGAAGATGAATAAGGTCTGAGGAAGGGCAATGGTGGGGATAGGTGTGAAAAGAGGGTAAGAATAAGAGGAAGGCTTTTTAGCCTCTCCACAGAAGAAGTTGGGTTTCTCTCAATAGTTATTAGAAATATCAAATGGAAACTAATTACCAATGTATTCTAAAATATTGAAATGAGACAAAATACTTAGCTCTATTAGACGAAGAACCAGAGGTGTCAGAATGCTTATTCCTATTATGGCTAATGTTGAGGTCCTCGTACAGTGTTTCAATCCAATGTCTAGAGTGACTTGTGTAGAGCTTTGGTAGCTAGGAGAGCGATAGTCAAATTTTGATGCTTGGTCTTAGAGTGTGCACGTTGATGTGTAAAGAGGCAAGGGGAAACTCAATGTTAGAACTCAGGTTATGTAACTGATGTTGGCAATCCTATCGGCATCGGTTAAGGGTTGACTGATGTTGGCAGAGAAAGAATGGGTAAAAGGGCTATTTTTAGCTCTTCACCCATTTCTCCACTCGCCAAGTGGCTTTGCCACTAGAGAATGGTCAAAACATAGGTTTATGAGGAATGAGAGTTGGTTAGGGAGTTAATAAGGAGTGATAATAGGTCATGGGTAGTTAGGATTTGGAGGACCTAGTCTCAAGGTGACTCATAGGTTAAGAAAAGGTCTTAGGGTGAGGTGTCCAAGGTGAGGTGTCTAAGGTGAGGTGTCTAGGTGAGTTCATTAATTTAAAATAAGTAGTTTATTTTAAATTAATAAGGTGTGTAAGTGTTTAGAAGGGGACCAAGGGGGAGTTGACACAATGTTGGTGTCTAAAAAAAGGGAATAAGGATGATACCAGCTCCCCCACCATGTTGACATTTTGATCCATCAAAGAACATAGTGACTTGATAGGTGAAGTCTACTTGAGAGAGGGTCATGATGGACTCATCAAAGAACTCAAGAGGAAGATGTTGGTTGTTTGTTAATGGTGAATTAACCAATTGGTCTATAATTAATTTCTATTTAAAATACTTTTTTAAAGGAACTTAAGGTCAAACTCCTCTAAAAGCATGAGCCACTTAGCCATACATTACTTTTGGTATGGATTAGAGTGCATATAATTGAGTAGGTTGATATTAGTGATGATAGAGGTTTTATGGTTTATAATTCAATGGAAACATTTGGTTTCTAGAAGACTAAGGCTAAGCAAAGCTTCTCTATAGAGTTATACTAAGTCTTGTACTCTACAAGTGTGTGGATAATGTCGTTGACGATTTGCTCTCTATGTTGTTCATCTTGATGAGCAAGAATTGCCCTTAGGGAATGGTTGATAGTGAAGATATAAAGGTAGAAAGGTTAGTTGTACTTATGAGGGATGAAGATAGGTAGAAACAAAAGTTAATTTTTAAGTGAATCAGAGGCCTTTTGATAGTCTCTATTCCACTTGAAAGATGCATCCTTCTTTAGAAGGTGGTGGAAGCATTGGCATCAGTTTGAAAGTTAAGAGATAAAATGATGGATGAATTAGAGTTTCCCCTAAAAAATATAGATTTTATTGAGGATAATTAAAAGAAGCATGTCAAGGATGTCTTTTATTTTATCTAGATCAATTTCTATCCCCTAAAGGGAAATTATAAATCTAAGGAGCTTTCCTGACAAGACCCCAAAAATTCACTTCTTGGGGTTGAGATGGACATGGTAATGGATGAGGTAGTCAAAGATAACCTTGATAACAACTAAATGATCCATTCAGAGGTTGGATTTTCTAAGAAGGTCATCCATATAGTCCTCTATGATTTTGTGGATAAGATCATGGAAGATGTAAGCCGTGGCATGTTAGTAGGTTGTACCAACATTCTTTATTCTAAAAGGAATGAACCTATAGTATAATGTCCCCCATAGGGTGATATCTTCAAGGGCAATTAGGATTTGATTGTAACCTAAAAATCCATTCATAAGAGATAATAACTCATGGTTGAATGTAAGATCAACTAGTGGGTTGATGATTGGTAAAAGAAAGTTATCTTTTTGGAAAGCAAGGTTGAGGTCACAAAAGTCCACTCAAATATATATTTACCCTATGGCACTGGTGACATGCATGAAATTTGAGACCCATTGGGGATAGTCAATGGGTTGAATGAAATTGATAGATAGGAGGTTATGAAGCTCTTCTTTGATGAGAAGAGATATGTAAGGGTGCATTTGTTTAATTATCTACTTGATGGGCTTGGCATCATGGTTGGTGACTATGTTGTGGGTGTTGATGAAAAGGTTAATTTCTAGCATATCTATATTAGAAAAAGTAAATGCTATGTTATGGTCTTAGAGGAAAGAGGGGAAGTCTTGAAGTTCTTCATAATTTAGTGATTGGCCAATTTTGATAATGTAAGTGTTATCCAAAGTACCCAAGTTGATATCTACGGTGGATTTAATCAATATGGTTGAATTCTTAAGAGGAAGGGATTCATGGATTAAAGAATCTAGGGCACAAAGGTAGGTGAGAATGGAATTTTCATCTTTAAATTGAATAGTATTAATGGTAAGATAGTCATCTCCTATCATTTTATGATGGGTCAAAGGGATGGTTACGATTTCCCCCTCCTTTCGATAAGTCAACAGTCCAACTATATTTATTTCGATGAAAAAAATTAGGTGGGATGATGTCATCATACTGACACATAGGTGGAGGAGAGGTTGGTGACTAATGGGTGTCTTCCTCAATAATGGTGATGGTAGGTGGTTTGGTTTGCTTCTTGGTGGGTATAATGAAACATAGGCTATGTTTCTCATGGGGATTTCTAGTTTCAATAGAAATTAACTAATGTGGGCCATGTTCATATCATCCAAGACCAAATCCCTTCTAAGGACACTTGTGGAGGTATGTCTTAGGAAAATTTGGCTTATCTAGATAATAAAATCTAGAAGAGAATGGTTGAGGTGAAGGAGATATGGTAGAAGCATCAAGTGGTTTTTTAAGTCCCCCATAGATGAAATGGGTTTGATAGTATGAAGGTCCAAAGGGAACAATGGTTTCAATATTAAGGCCATAATTGGGTTGGTGGTCAAGTTTGCCATACTCTTAGGGAGTAGGGAAAGTGTTAAGGGTGAGGAGATGATATTACCCTAGTGAAAGACATTAGAATGTGTATTCCAAGTGGTCTAAGGTAGGGATATAATTAGAGGGGATGGATGAGCTAGTTAATGCCTCATTGGTATAAGAAGATGTGGGTTCATCCTTTATGGTTGAGGGTTTGTCTTCAGTTGATGAAGGTGTATAAGATGAAGGTAAGAGGATGTTGAGAAGGGACTTGGGTCAACTTATATGGTGTTGACCTAGATTTTATATTCAAATTTAATGTAATGATGAAGGGTAGTGTGATTACAACCCATGGAATGGACCTCTACTAATTGCAATGTCTTAATCATTACTTGGTGATGACGAGGTGAATTAGTAATCAACTCATATAAGCTCATATTTTTTGGGGTCTAGTAAATTTGTTTGAGCACCATTCTCCTAATGGATTTGAAGGGGTTATATTGGGAGGCACCTAATATAGATACCTTAGGTTTGTATGAAAGTGAAGATGTTTAGGTAGGGTTTGGTTTGGAGGTAGAAGATGGGTATGTCCATGGGATGGAAACTTTGGCCTTCTCCTTATCTTTTTTTTTATTAATATATGACCAAATATATGGTATGGATATAGTAAGGAGTTAGGGTAGGAGATTTGTTTGGTTCCTTATCACTTTGAGGTGAGAGTAGGGGAATAGGTAGGTTTTGGCTAGTGGTTACTAGTTGTTGGATTGGTAATGGGATCATGGGAGGTTCATCTGTTAGTAGATCATCCTCATCATAGAGTCAATGGATTATGGTTTGGAGAGATTTTTAGTCCTCCATGTCATGCCATGGTGTCTTATGATAGGATAACACTTGGAAATCATTGTATCAATCTAGTTTTAGATCAAGAGGGTCAAATGACTTGATAGGGGGTACAGTCAAACAAGAAGCTTGTAATAGCCTTTGGAAGATAGTTGAGTAGGACTCAAATAAAGGTGGATAGGGTTTATTAGTTTTGGATTTGTTTTGTGAGATGGAAGTCTTTTTGGAAATGGGTTTGGTAATAGAAGGTTTAGGTAGGGTAATTTTATTAGTTAAAGGTCTAGGTTTTGGTAAGGTGGAGGCTAATAGGTTAGAGGTAAGAGATTTTAGGGTATGTAGTTTCATTATTGATGGCTTAGTGAAGATAGGTGTATTCAAAATCAAGTGTGTTAGTGTAATCAATAAAAATAATTAGGTCTTATTAGGATAATTAGATTCATAATTAGAGTGGAGGGATGAGGCCCAAAGATAAAGGGAAAGGTGAAGGGAGGTAGGAGTTTGGCCTTCTAGCCTTTTGGTGGATTTAATTCCTCGGTTGATTTGGTTTTTGCATTTGGTGAGATAAGCTCCACTTTCATAGGTGGTTGGTTAAGGCTTTATATAGGGATGGTGCCATAATTTTTGGTTAGTTTGGTTAGGAAATATGATTTTGTTGTTTGGGGTTTAGGTGCATTAGATGGTTGAGGAATTATTGGGTTGGTAGATGTCTTTATTGGTTCAATTGGTAAGATAGGGGTGGTGGCTTGATTTTCTAAAGGTGTGGTTGGAGGTTCTTTCTTGGTGATATAAGGGAACCCCAAATTTTTCCAAAATATGACTCAATAGATGTTAGGATTGGAGACAAATTCTAATTTTTACACTAACCTAGAGAATGGTTTATAGACTAGTTTTGTTTCCTTGATAGTGGAATTGAAAGATAAGCACATAGGTTGAGATAGAGGGATGGTAACCTCATCCTTTTCTTCTATCAAAGGATGTAAGGTTTGAATAGGTGACTCCTTTATAGGAGGTGCTAACATGGGGGCTTCCTCTTTTGGAATGATCTCAAAAAGGGTAATAAATTGCTTAATGGTTAAGGGAGAAGGTAAAATGGGTTCTTGTTCTAGTATGTCAGTAGAAGGAGGGGTTGATTGGTCCACTACCTCAATAAGTGGATGAGGATAAAGGGGTGATTCTTTAGTTTGGGCCTTCAAAAGAGGAGAAGGAAACTCTACTACCTCAATAAGTGGAGAGTGTGAAGAATAGGTGGGTTGGGTGATAGGTTCTTTAGTAAGAAGGGTGTCAAGAACCATGTTAATAGTATGGGCATCATGAGAATACTCAACCTTGTTTCTCTCATTTTTGGTAGGCACATGATTGGGGAAAGGTTAGTTGAAAATGTTAAGGGCTTGATTTTTAGTTGCATTGGGGTTATCCAACACAAGCTCCCCCTTGTTAATGAGAGATTGGACAATTCTCTTGAAGGTATTACACCTATGAACATCATACCATAATACTCAATGGAAGGCACACAGATCATTATCATTGTACCAACTAAGTGTAAGATGATAAGAATTAAACTATTGAGGAGGCTTGATAGGAGGAAGTTGTGTGATATTAGCCTTCATCAAATTCTCCAAGATTGAAGCATAATATTCTGCAAGTGGATTAAATTGCTTTTAGTTATTCTAGTTTTAGTTTCTCATGTTTTGATTTAAGGACCCAAAGGAATTTGGTTGGCTAATATATGGTGTCAAATTATATTTAAGTATGAATTCATTCGTATTTCCATTGATCTTGGCATTGGTATTAGTTTGGTTACTCAGTTTGGAGGAGGAAGCCTCATTGGTTTTGTAGGTAGAGTTCTTATTTTTCAAATTTAGCTTTTCTTAATCAATGGATTTGTTCTCTAATTTATATGACATGGTAAAATATTCATCAAAATTTCTAAATCTTTGGACATGTAGTGTAGAAGAGATGTGTTTGGTGCATGCCCAAGAAAAATATTCTATCAATTTGGGTTGGGGTAAGGATAAGGAAATCTAATTGATTAGGCTCTTCCAGTGAGCTAAAAAATTAGTAATAGATTCATCATCAAATTGTTGGATAGAGTATAGGTTAGTGATTTAAACTATCTTGGAGATGTTTATTGAAAAGTGATCCAAGAAAATTTAATGTAATGTAGAAGAGATGTGTTCAGTGCATGCCCAAGAAAAAAATTCTATCAATTTGGATTGGGGTAAGGATAAGGAAATCTAATTGATTAAGCTCTTCCAGTGAGCTAAAAAATTAGTAATAGATTCATCATAAAATTGTTAGATAGAGAAGAGGTTAGTGATTTAAACTTTCTTGGAGATGTTTATTGAAAAGTGATCCAAGAAAATTTAATATAATTGGGTGAAAGAGAAGAGTGAATCTTTGGTTATGTCACTATACCAATCTAATTCTAGATCAAATAGGGACATGGGGAGGGTATGAATAAGGAGGGTATAATTATAGGCAATAAAATAAAATCCATGCCTAAATTCCCTAAGGTATTTTTAGGGATCCTCCTTACTATAAAAATTAGATAACTTGGGAAGTTCCCACTGAGGAAGATATGGTCAGATAGGGATAGATGAGTGAATGGGTTCATTAAAAATTTGAACATATGATAGGATGTTGTGAGCTCCCAAAATAGATGAATATATAGTGGTCATCTTATCCATTAGCATTTTTATTAGATCCATTTAGGGCTATGCACCTGGAAGGTTTTAAGGTGTATATTATTATGTTGGTTGGGTGACACACTAATAACCAATTAGAGGTTGAGAATTTGCCACATATTAGTACATTGATATTGATGGTTGGGTGGAAGCTATATAAGAGTAGCTGGATGTAGGTGGTTGGGTATTAGGTGTAGGTACATGCCCTTATGGGTTAGGGATGTAACTTAGGTTTGGTGAAATGGGCACCTATTAGGTGGGGGAAGTGGATAGGTTGGTGATCAAAGGAAGGGTAGTGACCTTTATTGTAATTGGTGGTAAGGTAGAAGGTATATGTAGCAAAAGATTTTGAAGTGGATTATTTGTCAAAGGAATGTTGGCAACTCTAGTATTAGGTACCCTTATGGTAAGGGGAGTATAGGTGGTTAGTGGTTGGGTTGCTCCCAAGCTAGAGGATTTATTGATGAGGGTGGAAGGTATAAGGTTGTTTGTAGGTTGGGTAGGTTGGTTTTCCATAGTAGATCAAAAGGATTGTTAGTAGACGAGGAAGCTTGGGTAGTCAATTGTTGGGTAGTGAACCTAGAAATAGAAGTGTTTCCCATAAGGTGGGTGCATAGATGGAACTTAAGTAGGGGTATGATGGGGAATAGTGTTAAGATAATTCTGAAGGGCCATATGATTATTATCTAGGAAGGTGGAAAATTAGTGTCTCCTTGAGGAACCTCCCAAGGGAAAGGATAACTTTTCAAAGGGTAAGGAGGTTTTAATGGTTAGAGACATATTCCATATATGAGGATGTATAAGAGGTTGATTGGCTTGGTGATGGGTCTTTATTTTACTAGGTTCTTTTGTTACTAGTGAGTTAGAACCATCCAAGGTGAGGGAGAGAGAATACACAAACAAACTCACCACTCAAACACAGAGAAGACAACAAATGATCAAGGAAATCAAACATACACTAAAAATTATGTTAAGTCTTAAACTTATTTTTAGTTTCTCTTTTGGATTATGCCTTAAAATTTCAAAAAATAGTGTGACTAAAATTGGCTTGTATAGAAGGTAATAGGAAATAAGTCTATGGATGGTTTTAGGTTGTGTTTAGGCTCTCAAAAAGAATTTGTATTGGAAATCAATATGTGGCTTGGCAATGGATCCTAATCCTTCACTTCACACACCACAATAGTAAGGGTGTTAGGTGTTTATCCAATATAAACTAATTTCTAGAGTTTATACTCAACTAGAGAGCTGAGTTAGTTCTCCCCTTGGTAATGACCTCCAAGTAGGATTGTCAAGAAAGGGTAAGGGAACTACTAGGTGATGAAATTTTAGTTGAGACTTATCTCAAGTTGTTTGATGTTTGATTGATGTAGGTGGTTTTTCTTAGTTTGTGATAGTATTACTTCTCTTTAATTAAAACTACATGAGCTAAACTTGAAAGAAATCAATGTATGTAGTCAATTTTAAGACCAAAAGAAATGTTGATGCCATTTATGAGCATAGAATAGGGAGAAGAGTATATAGATGTAAACAACATAAAACTGAGTAGAGATTCAAAGGTCCCACTGAGCATGCCATAATGTTTAAGCGAATTTTATCTTATATTTTGAGAAAGGAAGAAGAAGAAACTAAATATGGTTATGGTTAAAAAATCTATTTGATTGTGCATGCGTTGAATTAGATGATTATGAATAACTCTTCTTTGTCTTAGGAGAATGACCTATAAATAAGATAGTAATAAGAAAATTTGTTTGTTAGATAGATAGCTGAGTGGATTGTCTAGCACTAACAATATCTTGGAAGCAAGAGCTTCCTCAGAGGTTGTCAATCTATAAATTTTAATTATTATGTTTAGAAAATATAAGATAAGGTACTTGCATCAATAATAAAAGGGTACTAAAATTGAACACAAGAAATGATTTCTAAATAAATAGACTATAAATGACTAATATAGTTATAATTAAGTCAATACTAGTGATAAATGAGTCAAGTGTACTTCAAAAAATAGGTTGGGGGTATACGACCAACTATGGACATAGAAAACTAGATTTGGTTGGGGGTAAGAGGGTGGAAATAAATTTCTATTATTTTTTACCATAGTGACCATCAGTAGTTAATGTGACCATTAGTGGTTAAGGTGACCATTAGTGGTTGAGGTAACCATCAATAGTTAGATAGTCTATTGATGGTCAAGTTAACCATTGGTGGTTACTATGTATAGGCTATAGTTAATAAATTGTTAGTTGATGATATTTAAAAATACAATTTTGAGAGGTGGGTTTATGTTAGGCTGAATAAAAAATACAAATAAAGTAACTGAATAATGGAAAATAAATACTTATATTATAAAAGGTTAATTGAATGAGTGGTTGTGGTGGTTGGCTTGTTGATATATTATAGTATGATTATGGTAAAGTAAAAGTACTTGGATACAGACTAAAAGGTGGTAGAAATTTGGCTCTCTATCATGATGGTTGGATCAAAGGAAGAACACCTAAAAAATAAATATCTAGAAGCAAAAGATCTTGATAGTTCTAGATGCAGCCCTTTTTACCTCTTGTTCCTCTCTTCTTATAGGAAAGGAAGGAGAGATGAAACAATATGTTAACTTATCTTTCTAATTATAACTCATGCATGTAATGGCTTGCATGTAGATTTAGGCAAGTTATTTTTATAAAATCAAAGTAGAGTGGTTTCATGTTAGTGTGTGTGTTGACAGAACCTGACCATCGACGGTCAAGGTGACTATAGATGATCATCTTGACCATCGGTGGTTTAGGGCCAAGGTATAAAATGGGTCAAAGTGTTGATTTATTTAGTTTGTCAAACTGACCATAGTTAGGATCAACTAGTGGTTAAAGGGCCAAACTGGTCCCAAAGGGGGCCTAAGTTGGTGCAAGGGTTCTTTAACATTTTAAATTATGGTGTGTGTATTTTAGGTGTCTACAAATACCACTAATAAAAATTAAAAAAATAATTTTGTATTCCCAAGATTTAAAAATATAAATAGGCCCATTTATAATATAGAACAATAACTGTCTAATAATCTTCCAAAAAATAAATATCATGGAAATAACTTTGCCTAGTTGGTGATAGGTCCACAACACATTACAGTATGGAGAGTTGGACTTGATAGAGTTATATGTATCCTTTTAAATCTTTTAGAGATAAATTATTAGACAATATCAAATGATGAATCTTCAAGATCTCCCTCATGAATTTGGCCCTCCAATTTCATCTATGGTCCCTGAGACCTATGACTCTTCCTTACCTAATAAAGATGAAAATATTATAAAGTATATTTATAATGAAGTGTAATTATTCTAACATTTCAATAAGAACAATTATAATCTATTAAATAGCCAACTATTTACTACTTATACTCCTCCTAATAATACAATTGTCCTTCTAAATCCCAAATCTAACAATAATCCTATTCTCCCAAAGGGAATGATTAGAATCAACATAAAGAGGAATAAAATAGATGAGGATACAATATTTTTGAGGAACTAGAACAAATCATAGAATAAAAGGAGCTCTTTTATAAGTCTATCATAGGTAAGTCTTCTACAGAAAAGTCCAAGACAACCAACACAAATGTTATATACAAGATCAAACCTAAGGTTAACCTTTTCTTATTGACCATTCAAGTATTTATAAAGAATATACATAATTTCCTAATAGATTCTAGAGATTTAAGAATAGTAATGTTAAATTCCATTTGTCATAAGCTTGTTTCAACACAAAATCCATCTAAAAGGACTATGTCATAGCTAGATAAAATAGTAATGCTTATATTGGGATATATTAATGATGTGAGAATTTAGGTTACCTTAGAACCTAGAGTACAAATGACTATTGACATCTTTCTAGTGGTAATTCCTAAAGGGTATGGGTTATTTTTGGGTAGATATTGGTCAAAAATGTTAAATAGATACCTTTCCATAAA
This sequence comes from Torreya grandis, assembly GCA_037957365.1. NCBI lineage: Eukaryota > Viridiplantae > Streptophyta > Pinopsida > Cupressales > Taxaceae > Torreya > Torreya grandis. The sequence goes on along the minus strand of JARHVA010003139.1, from coordinate 9,118 downwards.
CTTCTCACATATTTGGTTTTTGGAGAGGCATAGCCAATCAAATTAGTAATGATTGAGAACTAACTATGAAGCATCGCATTATGGATTATAACATTAAAAATGAAGAGGTGAGTTATAAATCTTATAGTCTTGGAATTTATACATTTACCATAAAACATGAAGAGTGAAAAGAAACTCAGAGCACTTCTACATTATGGACCCTCCATTTTGAAAAGTGAGATCAAAACAAGGATTAGGTGTTACTATCAAGATAATCAATCCATAAGGAGAGAAACTATTAGAAACATATAGGCTCTAATTCCCATGCACTAACAACAAAGTAGAATATGAATCCCTAATTTTAGGATTACAATTTGACTTAAAAAATAATGTTAAATAATTATTGGTACATGGAGATTCTAAACTCATTATAAAATAGGTCAAAAATAAATATTAATGATAATTTTCATATTTAAAGAAATAAAATCATGGAGCCTAGGATCTAATTGAATAATTTGAAGCTTTCAACATAAAAACTATCTTGAGAGAAAAAGATGGAGCTACTAATTCACTAGTTGCATCAATAGTGAATTTGGCATTATTATTGGAGTAAAAATTCTATAAGTTCTCCATTGAATTGATACCTTGTCCTTCAATACCAAACAATTTTGAATTTTTTTAAGTGCTTGATGATGACCAACAAATTGTCCAATTTTTTACAAATTCAAGATAATTCAAATCTCAAATAATTGATGATGAAGAAAGAAACTATAGGTGCTATGACAAATTAGATAAAAAATGTGCTATCAAAATAAGAGAGAATCATCTCCCATTGGGGATGGTCACCTTGTAAATGACCTTTGATACATATCCTCATGCCCAGTCACAAAGATAGATTAAGGTTAATGAATTTGAATTCAAGCCAAAAAACATACGTGATGAAAGAAATGCATATTTTATCAATATTGGATTAATTTTTAAACCATAAGAAAGGCAAAAGGTTAAGGAACTAACTGTAAGGTATAAATATGTGATTTCATGGACCTATGATGACTTACATATATTCAATCCTAGAGTCATCACCTATACGATTCCACTCAAGACTAATCATAAACCATTTAGGTAAGGCCAAAGGCCAGTTAATCCTATTTTATAACCATTAATATATAAAAAAGTAGAGAATCTATTAGGTGTTAGTATTGTTTTTCCTAATAGGCATTTGACTTGGGTGGCCAATCTAGTTCAAGTAAGAAAAATAATAATGAGATCAAACTGTATGTTGAATTTAAGAATTTAAAGAAAGCTTCAGAGAAACACAATTATCCTTTACCCTCCTTAGATGAGGCAATGTAAATGGTAAGTGGGTCTGAAATGATGTATTTCTTAGATGTATTTTTAGGATATAATTAAGTATTAGTCAAATCAAAAGATAATATGAATACAACATTTACTATGAAATGAGGAACATATGCATATAAGTGAATGCCATTTGGTTTGATCAATGCTAGAGCTACTTTTCATAGAGAAATGAATCATGCATTATAGGGACTAATAGGTAAGTGGATAATTATATGCATGGATGATCTCAAATTGTTTTCTAAAAGTAAGGCTCATCATATCAACCACCTTCAATCCATTTTTAAAAGATACACGAAGTTTAGGGTATCACTTAACCCAAAAAGAGTATATTTGAGATTAATAAAGGCAAGTTGATAGGTCACATTTTTAGTAAATATGGGATCACTATTAACCAAATAGGATATAAGGGTTTTCAAAAATAATGTTTCCAAACAACAAGAAAGGATCTCAAATCCTTCTTTAAAAAGATAAATTTTGTAAGGAAATTTATATCAGGATTTACAGATTGTGTCATATCTCTAAATTCAATGCTCAAGTATACCGCCAAATTGGAGTGGATATCTTAAGGTAAGAGGTCCTTCCAAGACATAATGAGGGCTATTTCACAAGCCCTAGAGATGGTAAGCCTATATTACACTATAGACTTTTTCTTGTACCCATTCACCTTAGAACATACTATTATTGCCTTATGAAAAAAAAGGGAAGATAAAGAATGTATTATTACATTTATGAGTAGTAACTTGAAAGACGTAAAGCTCAATAATTCCCTAATCAACAAATAAATATTCACTCTTGTCAAGGTAGTTATGAAGTTTAGGCACTATATTCTCTAGAATAAAACCATTGTCATAGTACTAGTTTCTATTGTCAAGCTTGCATTGGGATAGAATAAATTCGGGGAGAATAGAGGTTAAAGGATGGAAAAATTATAAGAATTTGATAATGAAACTAAAACTACTAGGATCATCAGAGGATAAGGAATTATTCAATTATTGACTAAACTAGATCCATGCATCACCATCAAAGAGGTCTGTCAAAAATGTCTCCCAAGAAGATTGGTATTCAATTATTATTCAGTTCCTAACTCACTATAACATGCCCCTAAGAAATAAAGAGAGAAAAAAAGAAAGATTTAAGGCTCAAGGATGCTCATTATATAATCAAGAAAGGAGTCCTCTATAGGAATAATTATTAAGGTATCTATTTAATATGTGTGTCACATGGAGAATCTAGGGCAATGTTAGATAATTTGTATAAAAATATTGGTAGCTACATCCATCTAGCAATACTATAATGCATAAAATAATTAGAATGGGTTATTACTAGTTGAAAATATTTAAGGATGCTCACTTTCACATGAGAACATGCCGTGAATATTAGGTTCTAGGAAAAAATAGAGGTACACATAGTAATTTCATAATAGCCTATGATTAAAGGTAGTCTACTCACCTAATGGGGCTTAGACTTCATTAGTTATAAACCCAATTTCCTTAGCTAGACACATGTTTTTATTCACTATTGTAGATTATTACACTAGACTTACTGGGTCAACAACCACTAAGAACTCAAGAGCCCAAGATGTGATCATTTTTCTTGAAGGAAATATCACAACAAAATTTGGCACCACTATCTCTTTGGTTTGTGATAATGGGACAACATTTCAATCAATTGAGTTCAATGAATTATCCTATTATAATTAGGTTACAATAATATCATCCTCCATTCACTACCTATAAGGGAATGAATTGGCTTAGTTAACTAATAAGAACATCATAGATTCTATCAAGAAGTCAACTAGAGACAAACCTAGGGAGTGGCATATTTTACTAAAATATGCAATCTAGGTAGACCATACTAGGTACAAATAGGTCCTTAAAGCCACACCATATATACTATTTATGATAAATATCGAGTGTTCTCAATCATGTTAAAATTATAAACATATTAGTTTATGTAAGAATACATGGAGTTCAATGAAAAAATAGATTCCAAATTACTAGATAGTATCAAAATGGAAGACTTTAAGGATAAATCATTGTAAAACTATAGAAAATATCAAAACATGGTCAAGAGATGGTTCAATAAGAGAGTACAATTCAAAGCATTTAGGATCTCTAACTTGGTGCTACTATGGGACAAATTCCATGAGAAAAAAGGAATGCATGATAAGTTTACCCTGTTGTGGATAGAAGCATATCAAATTTCCAAGATCTTAGGTAATAATTTATTCCATTTAAAAAATATTCAAGGTGATGATTTAACATATCTAGTTAATGGATATTTTTTTAAGCAATACTTCATGGTTGCACCATCTAGAAAGGTCTCTGAGTAATTATAGTTATCCTAGTAGAGGTAGGAGTAGGCTAGTTTTACTTCATTAGTTAGTTTCTTGCTTTTAGTCATTTACTTTTAGTATCATATTTTATATTTTATTGATAATCACTTTTTACTTTCAATAGTTTCCCTAATTTCTAAAATAGTTTTTATTTGATTTCATTACAGTCTAAGACTGGTCAATCCTAGTATAATCAAATGAAAATTTGAAGTTTTTGAAATCTAACTCAAGTCAATGAGTGTTGGGTATTATAGTTTAAAATTCTTAGTCTAGGTAAGTAGTGAGAGAGTTAGACATGAACATGTCCTAAAGCTAATGATTTCATCAAGTATGTGAATGTTTCTCCCATAGTTGTGTGTAAATTTAGAAAGCTCTCCTTATCCACTTGGGTTAAATGCACACAAAATGTTAATACTTTTTTAAGGTAATAACCATTGGAATGGACAAATATTGACAATGAAATTTTGATTGAACCCAAATTTTACTAAGACTAGCTCATAGTGGCCACCTTCTTCCCTCTTTCATTTAGAAAGAAAAAAACTTGAAAAAGGCATAATCCAAAAGTCCAAAAATAAAATAAAAAATTATTCAAATCTTACAAAATGAAATAAGATCAATATATCATGCATCATGTAAAATATAAAGAAAGTAGGAATAGGTGATCAGAGGTATCTCTATCATAGCTATGGATGTGTGGTTGGTAGTATAGAAATACCCAATCTCTCCATTGTCTAAACACATAATGCCAAATTAAGATGAAATCTACCATGAAAAACCATTTATTTTCCTAAAACACTAGGATAAGAGATAAAAAACATCACTTTCCATAAATAGATCCAAGGTGTAAGTGAAGTTAGTATGTTGCATAGGATTACAAAGAGTCTCTTTTCATTTCTGATTTAATCATTTCTTTCGAAATGAATTCATGGTTGATATTAAGACTGTAAAACCATGGATTTTGAGTTCTTAATAACTTAGGATTATTCACCCTTGTGAGTCATCATTTATTGTATTCAACACACCCCATCTAATATTTTTCTTTGAAAAGTGGGGAGCACTTTTATTTTAAAGAGTATGAATATTTCATCTAGGTATTTATGTGTTTGTGATGGTTATGAGGATTGTTTGTATATGTGTAAACTCAATACTTTATACCTTGAATGAAATTGGGGAATATTTATTTTCATTTGAAAGGACTTGTTGAAACTAACTATTTCAATCAATTTTAGCTTATATTTCAAGAGAGGAAGAAGAAGAAACTAAATATAAATATGGTTGATTTTTTTTTTTGACTGTGCATGCATTGAATTAGAAGATTGTGAAGAACTCCTATTTGGCTTGTAAGGATGACCTATATATTAAGATAACACTAAAACAAATTGTTTTTTAGATAGATAATTGAGTGGATTTCCTAGCTCTAGCTAGATCCGAGAAGCAAGAGATTATTCAAAGGATATCAATCCACACATCTTAAAGAATTAAGATTATAAACAAAATGATAAATTAATTTCATCAATAATCAAAAGGTACTGAAATTGATCATAAGAAATGCTTGATAAATAAATAGATTATATAACCATAAAAAAGTCAATCACTTATGCTAAATGGCTCGGGTCTATTTAAAACAATAGTTAGGTATTTGTGAACATGTAGGGATAAAGAAACTTAGATTTTGTTAAGGGTAAGAGGCTATAAATAGCTTGTTATAATTTAGTCTAATAGTAACTACTGGCAATCAGAGTGACGATTGGTAGTTAAGGTGACGGTTACTATTTATTGGAGGTTGGTAATAAATGGTTGCTTGATGAGATCATAAAGTTATATTCTAAGAAATGGGTTAGTAATGATCTAATTTTGAAATAGAAATAAAAATAAATGAATATTATAAAATAATTACTTATCTTCTAGAAGGTTAATTAGGTGGGTGTTTAAGGTGGTTAGCCTATTGATTGGTTCTAACATGGTTATGATAGTATAATGATACTTCATGCTTTGATAGAGAAACAACATTAATTTATCTCTCTAATGTGATGGATGGATTGTTGGATCACTTATTATGATTGACTTGCAATCAAAGAAACTCTGGATACACAAGCTTTTGATAAAAATTGTAGATGATCTTCACCACCCTGCTCCTCCATTTTTATAAGCAAAAGAGAGGTGTAACAAGATATTAACTAGGATTTCTAATCATAACTCATGCATGTAATGGATCACATGTATATTTGGACAAGGAAATTTATGTGTTTTACATGTTATTAGTTAAGGAGGTATACCGTAATCATTTATGGTCAAGATGACCATCAATGGTCATATTAACTATCAATGGTTGAGGGTGAAGTCAAGTGGTCAATCCGAACTTAGGTTAGGTTTAGTTACTCATTGAAATGTAAACCTATCCCAAAGGGGGTCCAAAGGTGTTCTATGTGTTTTTTGACATTTAGAATCATGGTGTGAATATTTATAGTGTCTACATTCTCCCCTTTTCTTATGTATCTTGAATCAACATGCTATAAAACAAAAACTAATTGTTGGTTGAAGGTCTGGTTACCTTGAGTATGGGAGGGGGTGTTCCCCCTAAAAATGGGAGTTCATGAGGTAAATAATAATCAAGTGATAATTTTATAAGGTTGATCAATGTGATGATGAAGGTGGATGTCATGAAGGTGGGCGATAAGTTGAGCACTGAAGCACAAACTAGCACACAATATGCAATAAAAAGTGTGATAGTCAAGATCATGTATATACTAGGTTGGCATAGTTGGTAAAACTAAAGGTTAGTGCTAGAAGGATAAGTGACAAGTAGATAATATGAATAAATTTAGGCATGGTAGTTGGTTACACTTCTAAATACAATTCTCTTAAGTGATGGTTGTGTTTTGGTGGGTATCTAAGGGAGGAAGTGCTCCTAGTGAAAACACAAACTAGGTAAGTGTCATGGGTATTTGATGTAGGATGTACTCCCAAAAGACACAAGTGGGTAGGGAATATATGAGGCGTTAGAAGGTAAAAAAAAATCCAACATGGAAATTTTTCTGTTGTTGTCAAAGGACTAGATAAAAGTCATTATAAAACACATGCTAGTTGGGCTAAATTGGACCAATGGTGAGATGATGAGGTGGGCAAGGTTATTTGAGAAGGTAGTCTCTAGGGGTGGATTATTAGGAAAGTGCACTAAAATAGGTTTATTTAAGAGGAAATTTACAAAAAATTGAGACACTAACCATTGATGATCAGGGGTCCAAAGGGCAACCATCAATAGTCACCCTGACCATTGATGATTATGGTGGAAAACCTAAAGCTACACAAGGTAAAAGTCAAAAATGAATGTTATTTTCACTCATTTTGACCTTTTACTATTGAGGTTTGGAAATTTGGAATTTGTAGGAGAAAATATTATGAATGGTGACTATTTGAGAGGTGGATTGGTGAGTGGACTAAGGGGATCAAGTGGTTGAGGTTGAATGAGCATGGATGTAATATAGATGTGGATGGGGTTGGGCAGGTCTATGGCTTACTCCTTGATGATGGTCATAGAATGAGGTAGGGATAGCCCTTAAATTGGTATCTTAGATTTATTTTATAATGGCATATGAATAGACATTAGTTTCACTATTTTAGGTTTGATGCTTGTGTACCCTAGGTAGGGTTGGTGGGTTGATTTTGAAATTGAAGAGGGTAGGATAGTGTGGGGTACATAAGGATAAGAAATTATAGGGTATTTTTAGGGAAAATGGTAGTGTTGGGAAAGTTTTTGGCAAGTTTATGGTTATGAAATTCCACTAATAGTTACACATAATGATAATCTATAATCATCTAGACCATCGACAGTCGATGACCATCAACAATAGGGATACCAGATTATCAATGATCATCATGACCATCTATGATAAAGATAGTAATCAAAGGTTAAAGCTTAAGTTTTAGGGAGGATGATAGTTTACTTGAGTGGTAATAAGTTTTTCTAAGGGTCTTGATGGGTTGTATGGAGAACTTAAGATGTTAAGCTAAAAATATGATAGGTTTAAATGTGAAGTTGGGTAGGTGTATTAGGTAGAGTTATAGGTGGATAGTAGTATAGAGGACCAAGTTGCATCTTCCAATGAATTATGAAGGCATGGGAGAAAATAAAGATGCATGATTGGATGCTATGCATCTTCATAAATATCCATAAGGGGATGACCCTAGTTGACTGGGATCACATGGAAGAGGTGGGCCTCAAAGTGATGAGGCATTATCAATATGTGCCTCATGATGCATCCATGATTGTGGACCTCATCAAGAGATGGGATCTAACCATAAACATATTCTTACTACCCACTAGCAAGCTCATGATCTTTCCAGAGGACATAAATAGGATTACATAGTTACCCTTATGGGGTGTTTTGATCTACAACATAGAGTGGGAGGAGCATGATAAACATATGGACTTACTATATGATGATGACCATGATTAGGTTAGATGGCCTATTGGGGGATTTATCTAAAACATGTTGTATGAAATGGCACTAAGAGAGAGGAAACTCATGACTATACTAATGATGGTTATTTCATGCTTTTCCCTTCTTGAATTGAGTAGCAAGAGGTTTTTGTACTTTTTACTAGTGGTATTGGTTGAGTTACTACTCAGGTGGACTATATTCATCTTGGTACATATTATCTTGGTGTAGATATATAGGGAGTTATGGGGATTCAAGACCCATAAGAGGTATGACATCAGTGTTGATCTTGTTTTATACTATTATACCTATGAACAAATCCAAGAGCTAAAGCTGATGGGATTGCCTTGGATGGGATATGTGTAGATTCAATTCCTAGTTGGTTATATAATGTGGAGAGATAACTTTATTACTTTAGGTATAGGATGAGGCACACTAGATGCACTAGTTATTGAAGATATTACTTGGAGACCATATGTTCAATTTTTAGTATGGCCTAGCTACATGAGGTAGACAATCTCTTTGTATAGTTATAGGTGGATCCTTGATAGGAGGGACGGAAAGGTAGAGATTATTAATTTTGATAGGGTGAGAAGGTAGTTTGTCCTAGTATAGGGAATTCTAGGTCCATTTCCAAGGTATAGTTGAGAGGATGTTGAGATCCTTTTTTTTGACTCACAGCTATTATGAACATTATTAGATTATGAAGAGTTACTGGCCAAGCCACAAATAAGTGATGATAACTTTTTAGATGGGTATATGGCATGGTACTAGGAATTATATGTGGATATATATTTTGGTGATAGTGATGGTGGTAGGATGCCTATGGCTATTGACCTAATTGGGATGGGGCCAAAGGGCACAGGTATAAGGGGTGCCCCAAATGCAAAGGCAAGAGTAGTACAAGTTGTTACATAGGCATAGGTCATGGTACTACATGGTTAGTTGGATATCTTATAGGGTTAGGTTGCTACTCTTACATGTGATAGGGAATATGTGAGATATT
>JARHVA010003138.1:2010000-2145339 GCA_037957365.1 Torreya grandis | reverse complement strand
AGGGATGAGTTATCATGGGAACATGGGAGAATGAATGATTAGTCAAGATGAATTTAAAAGGTATATGTATCTTTTAGAGTGCATGAGAAGGGTAAAACATTGGTTTGAAAGAAAAATAACATTAGGATTGATCATATTGATCCCAAGAGTCAAGAGAAATTATTTGCTAAGGAGGAATAGAAGACTAAAAAGGAATTTATGATAACTCAAACTTCCTTTCACATTCAAGATGAAGGTATGAAATGATATATAGATAGTGGTTGTTTAACCCACATGATAGGAAATAAAAATAATTTCATCTCATTGAAGAATAATGATGTAGGAATAGTGAGATTTGGAGACAACACAACTACCATCATAGTTAGAAAGGGTATCTTGAGTTAGGACAATGAGAAGATCAACACAGAAAATGTGTTTTACATTGAAGGTTTGAAACATAACCTACTTAGTGTAATTCAAATTTTCAACAAAAGACACACTAACATTTCATGATAGAGAGTGTGAGATTAGGAGAGCCAAATCAGGAAGGATAATTGCCAATGCTAAGAGGATGAAGAACAATTTATATGTCTTGAATGATATCAAGAATGAAAGATTCTCTATGAACAATATGGAAGAAATTTTTATATGTAAAATAAGGTTAGGTCACCTAAACATTGATAATATGGTCAATATAGCACTAATAAGTCTATGAAGAACATGCCTAAGATCACCATACCTACAAACATACTTTGTAAATCATGTCAACATGGAAAGAAAACTAGAAGAAGGTTCAAGTCCAAGTAGTACTATAATACAAGACCATTAAGGTTTAATAAAAATATATTTATGGGCCTAAAATAATCCAAAGCATTCAATGAGATATATGCTTCATGTTATTCATATATGACTACACAAGAATGAGCTGGGTAGCATTCTTGAAAGAAAGGTTACAAGCTCTTGAAAATTTCAAGGCTCTTGTGGAGAATGAGAAGAATGGGAAGATTAAGTTCCTAAGATATAATATAGGAGGATATTTTGGTCCAATGAGTTTGATGACTTCTGTGAAATTCATGGAATAAGAAGATAGTTTTCTATAGCTAGGACATCTTAGCATAATGGGTAGTGGAAAGAAATAATAGGATAGTTTAAGAGATGCTAATAACTATGATAAATGAGTTTAGATTATTTGATGGATATCAAAGAGAGGTAGTGAGAACTATAGTCTACATTTTTAATAGAGGATAGATAAGAATTAATTACAATAATAATCCTTAATAATTGTGGAAAGGTAGACCTGCTAATGTGGAATAGTTTAGAGTGTTTTGGAGAAATGTTTCATCAAAAGAGATGATTAAGACTTAGGAATGTTTGATTCCAAATATGATAAAGGTATATTATTAGGGTATAATCAATGAGCTCAACCTATAGATGTTATAATAAGAGGTTACAAAAGATAGTGGAAAGCACCAATGTGAGAATTGATGAGACAAGGAAATCACACTCACCATCAAAGGACACTTAGATAATCTTGAATTCAAGAATTAAGAGGAAAATATAGAGGTTGATGAGGAATAATAATAAGTTTATTAGAGACAAGAATCAAAATTCACCTCAAGATAGTTTCAAATAGATCATCTTGAATATCAAATCATTGGTAACAAGGATGTAGGTATGCAAACAAGGAGAATACTGGTAAGTAATATAAATCAAGATAATGTTTCTCTATTGTCTAATATTGAACCTAAAAACCTTATAGAAGAAATAAAATAAAATTTTTGGATAGTTTATATTAATGAGGAGTCAGACCAAATAGAGAATAATGAAATTTGGGAACCAATTCTAGGCCTAAAGATAAGAATGCCATTGGCACAAATGGGTGTTTAAAAAAAAATTGAATGAAGATGGATAAGTCACTAAGAACAAGGATATATTGGTATGTAATGGATATTAAAAATTTAAGGGGTAGAATTTGAGGATACCTTTTCACTAGTAGAAATATTAGAGGCCCATAAGATTATTTCTAGCATATGAAGGATTTAAAGAGTTCAAGGCATACTAGATGGATTTTAAATCTACCTTTTTGAATGGGAATTTGGAATAGGAGGTGTACATAGATCAAACTAAGGGGTTATAATGTAGGATAATATCCATGGTTGTCTATATGTCTATCATATTATGTTTATTGAGTCTTAAGTGATCTAGGTGTGGGAATATGAGTTTCCCTCTAAAATTTGTATTTTAAATATTTGAAAGTTTTATAGGTGTCATATAAGCATGGATAAGGTCTATTTGGGTATGTAAGGCTTAAATAAGTGTTAAGTTACAAAAATAATGACTTTAAGACCTATCTACACGTGAGATAGGGATGATATATGTTGAGAATGGCATAGAATAGGAGATTCGGTTGAGTTTTATTGCAAGCAAGCTATTGAGGTTGAATAGGAGTTGGTTGTATAAGGCTTAATATAGGTTTTTATTGTTTAAGTTAGATTTATAGTATTCCATGTAAGATAATTCAATGGTAAAATATGTATTATCATCTATTGTGTTTGTAATAATGATATGAAAGAGTTTGAAGGTAAAAAGGTAGCTTTTGTTGATGTTTTCTCCATAGAAGCTTGACTGAACTAGACAGGGAAACAAGCATGAAGTGATAGTTAGGTTTTAGAGGATTAGTTTATTTACTATGATTTCTTAGGAATTTATACGGGTTAAAAATAACATAAACAAATTTACTTAAGTATTGAAACTTTGTGAAGTGTTATGTAGCTCAATATTTATGTAAACTAGGCCCTAACTAGGGTTTTCTGGATTTGAGAATTGCTAGGGTGGAAAATTCTAAAAAATTGTAATCCTAGTTTTCTAAGTAATTAAGACTACTACCCAAATTTTAAAATCCTAACTCCACTAGTAAGGGTGTTTTCTAAACCATATTTGCTTTTAAGCCCTGTTTACATAGGTAGACTGAGATAGAGGAGGTTAATGGTGCTTTAGGGATTCAAAATGAGGATTTTAAGGTTTATATAGTTGTGAAATGTCCATTTTACATTTACCATATGAATTATATTTCCTAAATAATCTCTATGTTCATTGTACATCTAAAATAGGGTGCTTTAAAGACCTAATTAGGTTTGTTATAGTTAACAAAAGTACTATTCTATACAAAAAAGTCATAGATGAAATTTACATATGTTGTGTAGATCCTTAATGGGTGTTAGGATAAATTTATAATTTTGTATTATCTAGAGTGTCAAGAAATATATGGACAAAAATCAAGTTTTTCAGGGCTACAAGGCCCTTAGGCTTTGCACTTAAGTGAAGATCAAGATAGGTAGATTAGGTTTATTTTATGTTTTGTGATGTTAGAATAAGTATTATTCTACTCTGTTCTTGGTGTCCCATTCTTTTTTAATTCCTTAGGTGACATATACCAAGTGTTTATTATGAGTATTGTCAAATGAAAGCTAAAGTGCATAAATATCTTGTTGAGTATCATGATATTCTTGTTCATAGCCAAGTATACTAGATGAGAGTTGACACAAAGGGTATTATTTTTATTAAATCCATTAAGACTAATATGCATGTTTTTTTTCTTATAGAGTATTGACCAATACTATTATTGGTGACCAATCTTGTATATTTTATTGGAGAGAGAGAGAGAGAGAGAGAGAGAGAGAGAGAGAGAGAGAGAGAGAGAGAGAGAGAGAGAGAGAGAGAGAGAGAGAGAGAGAGAGAGAGAGAGAGAGAGAGAGAGAGAGAGAGAGAGAGAGAGAGAGAGAGAGAGAGAGAGAGAGGAGAGAGAGAGAGAGAGAGAGAGAGAGAGAGATTTCATCACTTTTGAAAGAACATAAGATAGAAGTTGTATTTTAGTTGGTGACTCTGAGGTGTGAATAAGGTCACACCAAGTTCTCACTATCAGGTGATAAGTACTATGTTTATAGATTGAAAAAGGATCTTTATGGTCTAAATCAAGCTCCTAGAGTTTGGTATTTTAGGTTGGATAGGTATATATTAGATCAAGGATTTAAAAGAGGAGTTGCAGATGGTAATCTATACATAAAGATAGAAGATGAACATCAGTTGATGGTAGTTGTCTATGTGGATGACAACATCTTTAGTGGAAATAATAAGAACATGACCAAAGCCTTTATAGAGGTTATGAAGAAAGATTTGAGATGTCCATGATGGGATAACTATCATTCTTTCTTGGGTTGTAAATCACTCAATATGGAAAAAATATATTCATTTCATAAGCTAAGTACATAAGAGAGATGTTGAAGAAATTTGAGATGGAAGATTACAAGTTAGTTAATACACCTATGATCATAAGGTGTAAGTTGATCAAGGAATATGAGTCTCCAAATTTCAATCAAACATCATATATATTAATGATTAGAAGTTTTCTATACACCACTACCTCTATACTTCACATCATGAAAGCAATAGGTCTTATGGGAAGGTTTCAAGTAGATCCAAAGGAAAATCATCTATAAGAAATCAAAAGGATAATCATTTTTATGTTTGTTCATGTTGTTTGTGTTGTGGAATAAATTTTTTCATTGATGTCAAGGTCAAGATGGATGACATTAATGTCAAGATCAAACTTCATGTCATGCATGGTGAAGTGGTATGTGATAAGGAAGACTTATAACAAGAGAAAATTTAAAGGCAACATATTGTCTCTATGTTGAGATAAAATTGGTAATTATTATAAGGTTGATGAAATTTCAAGTTCAAGTTAAATATCAAGATATAAGGTAAGCATACTTTTGAACACTAGTCTTAAGGAACATTGTCATATCCTGAGCATGTGTATGAAGATGGTGTCCTAGTAAGATGGATATACATAGGAAAGAGTGGATTTTTAAGGATGAAAAATAATTAATATTAAGCATTGGAACACTAAGGAAAATTTCAAGGTAAACCTACAAGGGTATGGTATTAATCCTAAGCATCAACCAGACTAGTCCTAGACCCCAACTGACCATAATAAATTACCATGAAGTGTTGTCAAGAATTATTAAGTATTCAAATTAGTGATAGAACGTGAAATAATATTTTTTTAAATAGGTTAGCATTTGTATAAGTTAATATGATTTAATAATAGATTTTAATTCTAGTTCATGGTTTATTCATTTGTATGAAGAAACCTAGTAAGAAGGCATAAGATTGTTAGCATGATGAGGTGAGTAGTCTGAGGCTTGTGAGAAGAATATTGGTAGTGTGTGAGCATGGTATGAGGTTTTATGACATAAATATGATGTTTTGACATAATTTCAAGAGGTTTCAAGGTATGCTCAAGTTCTAATTATGGTTTACAAGTATAGGCCTAGTGTGTAAAGAGACCTATTGTGGCCTAATGAGAGGTCAAGTTTGGTTTCCAAGGTGATATAGATCATATGAAATTTTAAAAAGGTGTGATAAGCTTTTTAAAGAGTGATTATGAAGTTTTAGGTCTTCTATTGAAGTAAAAATTATAAAAAGTGAAGTTAAGGTCTCTTGAGTGCTAGAATGAGGTGTTGTAGACTTGAAAAGCAATTTTTGATGCTCGTTGGCACATGAAACTTGTGCATGGGATAATAATTAGTTTTTTCAAGTTGAGGAAGGGTCCTATGTGTATTTTCATATCATTTTTTAAATTTTAATGGAAATCATTTATGAATGATTATTAAGAGTAGAAACAAGTTTTAGTGCTTTGAAACCCTAATAATGACTTGATATTGAATATATTGATATAAATGGATTAAAATGAATATTATGACCTATTTTTATTATTTTATCATGTATAATACTCTCCTAGGTACCTATAGGCGGCATTGGTTTGTCAGATGAGTGGGTAGAAGCTATAAGAAATCCCTTATTTCTTAGATTTTTGATATAAAAGGAAGGGTTAATCAAGTCAAATCATGAAAGTAGATGGGATTTGAATATTTATAATCATATATTATTCCCATTGTTTCTACTCATTTTTGCTTTTTACATTCAAAAGAAATGAGAAACTGAAGTTAAATGGTCAGGGGTTAGATGATACCCGGATGAAATTGCACACCGTATCTAGAGGATTGAAGGAGCTCCTCTTTGGCTGTGGAGGATGACACCTGTAGATAAGAAAGACTTAAACAAAGAAAATGTTAGATAGATATGTGGTGGACTACCAAACAAAGCTCGGTCCCAAAAGTTCAAAGAATTCCTTGAGGGATGACAGTCCACTTATTTGACAAAAGAGTGTTACTAGAAAGAGAAATAATGAAAGGCTAAAGAAGAGAAACAGATAATGCGTACTTGATTTTGGTGTAAGTCTTCCACAGTCACCGATGTCAGTAGTCTTGCCAGCATTGGTTGGTCAAGGTTACCGACGTCGGTTAGTCTGCCGACGTCAGTAGGGGCAATGGTCGATGTCGGTCAGGGCAATGGCCTTGGATAGGTTTTGGATGGGTTTTATGGTCGACAAAGGGGTCTGAAAGGAGTCTAGGTTTGTTTAATGGTTTGTGGAGGATTGCAAGATAGTGAATATGGTCTGGGAAAGGGCTAAGGTAAAGGATAGGGGTGGAAAGAGAATGAGGATGAGAGGAAGGCTTTTTAGCCTTTTCGAGAAGAAAGTTGGGTTGTCTCAATAGTACTTAGAAATAGCCAATGGACTAATCACCAATGCATTTAAAAAGAATACTAAAATATAAACCAGAAGAATACTTAACTCTTGGTGGAGACCCAAAAGTGTAGAAGACTTGTTTCCATTATGGCTGATGTAGGAGACTTCGTGCAATTTTATAATCTAATGTGGAGTGAATTATGTAAAGTTTCTTAGCCTAGAGAGTGATGATAGAATGTTGATGCCTGTAAAGAGTCGAGGAGTAAGAGAATTTAGATCCTGGGAGTAAGAGAATTCACCTTCCAGAGCAAGAGAATTTGCATTCAGCCTATAGTCAAGGTTAGAATTTAGTTTTAAGCAACCAACGTCAGCGATACCATCGGCGTTGGTCGACTGTTAACCAACGTTGACAGCTAGAGAATGGGAAAAAAGGCTATTTTTAGCCTTTTGCCTGTTCTTCCATCTACCAAGTTTGGTTTTCATTGTTAAACAATCCAAAGGTAGGTTTAATAGGCATTAGAATTAGTGGGAGAGTTAAAATTAGGTCTTAGGTAATTATGATTAGTCATAGGGTGATAAATGGCCTAAGAGCTAGGAATCCAAGATGCGGTGTCTAGGGGGGATTATTAATTTGAAATAAGTATTTTAAATTAATAAAGTATAGGTTAGGCATGTTGAAGTTAGAAAGGGACCAAAGGGGGTTGACACTATTTTGGTGTCTACATTTGCCCCTTTTTGTCTTGTTGGTTGTTCTTGATGAACTGTAAGACAAAAATAGGAGTAAGTTGCCCCAGGTATGGGATAAAGTTGTTTTTGTCCTATTGGTTATTATGATGAACTGCAAGACAAAAATAGGAGTTGGTTGCCCTAGATGTGGGATGAGGTATCCCCCCTCAAAGTGGGAGTTGAGGGAAGGTAACCTGATATCGGGTGCCAATTTGATAGATAGTGGATGGGTATGGTGAAGTTGGAGTGTGAACGTTGCAATAGTTGAGATTGCACACATTCCACTTCATGTGATAGGTAGGTCAAATTATCACAGTCAAAGGTTGAGGAGTGCTAAAATTGAAGTAACCAGTCCCCAGTATTTAGTTGTAGCTAATTGGGTTAAACAGTCAAAGCTATAGCTTCAATGGTCATCGTGTTCCAAGTATCTCAGGCTTAGGAAGTGCTCCTAAAAAATGCAAAAAAGTCACAAATATTAAGGATCAACTGGAGCACGATCTGACAATACATGTGAGGGTCAGAATGTGGGTTGCGTATAATTTGTTAACTATTCATGAGGTAGCATATATGCAATCAAAACAACCAAGGCAAAGATGTTTTGAAAATGGTCATGATCTGAGGAGATAGTCACAATCTCCAAGGTCATTGGTCGAGTTGGGTTGAGATATAAGTGATCTCAAGAGGCATGTGTTGTGGTAAAGGAGATGTATGTGATCTCCAATGTGCCCCATGAGAAGTTTAAGGTGACTTCTTTCAGTGTCAAGGCTGGTTGTTTGGTCATGATTTTGGGTTGGTATAGATAGTTGGTCCATTAGATGGATGGATGAAGGAATGGCCAAGCTAACCTCAAAAGACCCCATGTCAACTGAGTGCTACCTATATAGCCCCTATTTGAAGGGCCTCAGGCCAATGTAGTTCTCCCTAAAAAAGGGAGGAGAGGCTCAGTTATGGATTGGGTTTGACTAGGTTAAGTCATGGTTAAAGATGAAATGGTTTGTCCATTAGGTAGATGAACAAATGAATGGCCAATGTCATTAGGGAGACGAACAGGCAAATCGCCGAGCTAACCCCAGAAGATTTTGTGTCAACTGAGTGCTGCCTACATAGCCCCTATTTCAAGGGCCTCAAGCCAATGTAGTTTGGAAGAAGAGTCAAAGTGGTTGATAATTGTTTTGGTCATGTGTGAAATGATGAGGGTATGATGATGTTACAACCTTTTCCATATTGTGTGATGGTGTATTCTGTAACATAGGTGATGTGGTTTTTCATCCCTAGCAAGTTTCCATATTAGTGATGGTGTATGCTAAAAATGAAATGAGTATGATGATGTTACAACCTTTTCCATATTATGTGATGGTGTATTTTGTAACATTGGTTATGTTTGGTTGATAGTTTCCATGTGTATTATTGTCCATAGAAACTAGTGTGAATGGGCTATGTCATGTTAGTGGTCTGAAAATGTTTGGTTTGGTTTGGTTTGGTTAGGTTTAGAAAATGATTTGGTTTGGTTTGGTTTGGGTTGGTTTGGTTAGAAAATGATTTAGTTGAGTTTGGATTGGTTATATGTGACCAAAGTGTGTAAGAAGTGAAAGGCGCATTGTTCTTTCATTGATAAGGACCATAATGATAGCATAGATAGGGTTATTGCAAACAAAAACCTCATTCATGCATTAGATCATTGACCATTATTTGTGTTAGAGAAGTAGTCAAATCACTCGATGTTAAGTGAGCTCAAAATCCCTTGAGTATGTTTGGGTAATAGGTTTGATTATGTGAGGTATGAGGATAGCATAACCCTTTTTAGCAAGGATAACTTTACCCCTTTTCTAGGTGACCCTAAGAACGACAATAGGCAAGTCCATGATGTAATATTTTGTCAGTCAAGATTTTTTTTTTTTTTTGGTTAGACTGATTGATGCGGGAAGTCTATGTGGAGATGTTGTTTTATTTTGTCATCATATGTGAAGTTGATCGATGCGGGAAGCTTTTGAGAGAGTGATGTTTGTAGCAAAATTTGGGTATAGCCATCCTTCGAGGGAGTGGTCTATATTCTGCTTTTTATGTTTTGATGTCTTTGGATAGCTGTCCTTCAAGGGAGTAGTCTATCAATTACAGTAATTATGTAGCTGTCCTTCAAGGGAGCATTCTACATTTATAGTTTTATGACCTTTGTATAAGCATCCCAATTTTATGTTTTTTTTTTTTTTGACTAAACTTTTGGTCATCAACTTGACTATAGAGGTTTGGGGGTTTCCCTTTTATTAGGACAAAGCACGAATGCAACAAGGGTTAACTAATGTTTGTGGGGAAAAAGGGTTGAAAGGAATAGGAATGACGGTGATAGGGGTTGCTCAAGGGATGAGCTCAAGTTAAACATCAAGTGAATGATTACCTGATTAATAGTAGAATGGTCGTAGATGCAAGGCATTAAGGGGCTCAGGTTCTGGCTGGCCTTCAAGAGAAGACAGATGATAAGTCCTTGATCCATACTTATATGTTATGATATAAGGTCTGAGCCAATTAGGAGCAAACTTGCCTCATTTACTTCTTTCCATATTAGTCACATGTTGGTTTTCTTTGAGGATAAGATCTCCAATTTTGAAATCTCGTTCTCTCAGACTTTTGTTATAGGCACGTTGGATGCAATTTTGGTAGATATGGAGATGGTTGAGGGCAGTAAGACGACGTTCGTCAAGTAACTCAAGTTGAGCCAATCGATCTTGATGAAAGTCATCCTTAGAAAGTATGTCATGCAAAGAGATGCATAGAGAAGGTATCTGTACTTCAAGAGGCAAGACAACCTCAGTTCCATACACTAGAGAGAAAGGTGTATCACCTGTAGGTGTTCAAATGCTAGTGCGGTAGGCCCATAAAGTGAAGGGAATGTGGATGTGCCAGTCCCTTCTAGTGTTATTGACCTCCTTCATTAGAATTTTGGTTAAGATTTTGTTGGAAGCCTCAGCCTGCCCATTTGCTTATGGGTAGTAAGGTGAGGAGAAGCTAAGCTTGATGCCAAATGAGTCACAAAGTTCTTGGATAGTTTTGTTTTTGAATGATTTGCTATTATCGGTGATGATATTGTGGGGTACACCAAAATGACAGATGATGTGGGTGTTGATGAAGTTGATGATTTTTTTAGCTTTAGTGAAGATGAGGGGAATAGCTTCCACCCATTTAGTGAAGTATTCAGTTGCGGTGATAATGGACTGGTGTCGAAGAGATGAATGGGGGTTAATATCACCGATTAGATCTAAGCCCCATTGTGAAAAAGGCCAAAAATCCTTAGTGACTTGTAGAGCGTGGCTAGGGATGTGAAGCAAGTTAGTGTATTGTTGGCATTTGATACAACACCGAACATAGTCGTTGTAGTCTTGGTGAAGAGTGGGCCAATAATAGCCTATGCAAAGGATGTGCTTTGTAACCGCATTACCACTGAAATGCCCTCCACAAATCCCATCATGGACTTGTTTGATAGCATGAGATGTTTCAGTGGAGGTTAGACATCGAATAAGGAGGCCATCGAAACCTCATTTATAGAGAAGACCCCCTACCATAGTATATTGAGTTGTGCTTTTGATAAAATCCCATCACTCATTGCTAGAGAGATCAGGGGGGACAATAAAATAAGTTAAGTAGTCCACAAGTTGTTTATACCAAACATCCTATGGACTAGAATCAATGGTGCTGACGAGGTTGATGTTAGTGGAGATATATGAAGGTAATGCCAAATGGTGTACCATGACATAAATTCTTGAAGAAGAAGATGAAGATGGAATGCGTGAGGCAAGAGAAGCCATAGTATTAGCAAACTTATTCATAGATCGAAGAATAGTTTGCAAGAGGTAATGGTCAAAAGATTCTAGCAGGGTGTCAACACGGTGTTTGTACCTTTGCAAAACTTCATTTTTATAAAGATAGGAACTGTTGATTTGATTGATGACTAGTTATGAGTCACCAAAGATGTTGATGGTCTTGACACCTAGGAAAAGGGTGGTTTGAAGTCCCAAAATTAAAGCTTCATATTTAGCCATGTTGTTGGTACATTCAAAGTCAAGTTTGAAGGATAGGGGCATGGGCTCACCCTCATGAGGGATGAGAATGACCCCCGCACCCCCACCGTGTTGACATTTAGACCCATCAAAGAACATTGTCATTTGATAGAAGATATCATTGATGGATAACGTAGTAATGAATTCGTTAGGGAATTCGTAGTGAGAGGGTTGGTTGTCAGGTAGAGGGGCATCTGCTAATTGGTCAGCGATTGTTTGCCCCTTTATAGACTTCTGTTGGATGAATTCCAAATCAAACTCAACAAGAAGCATGAGCCACCGAGCCATACGTTGGTTTTGGTATGGCTTGGAATGCATGTATTTAAGAGGGTCGGTGTGGGTGATGACATAAGTTTTATGATTGAGGAGATAATGACAGAGTTTGGTAGTGGCAAAGACTAATGCCAAATAGAGCTTTTCGGTATGAGTATACCGAGTTTCATAATCAATGAGCATTCGGCTTATGTAATAAACCACTTGCTCATGATATTGTTCATCTCGATGTGTGATCATGGCACCTAAAGAATGATTTGTTGCTGAGATGTAGAGGTAGAAAGGTTGGTCATATTTAGGTGGAATAAGGACTAGTGGAGAGACAAGATAACGTTTAAGAGCCTCAAAAGCCTCTTGGCAATCCTTATCCCAATTAAAGGAGACATCCTTCTTGAGGAGGTGATGAAAGGGTTGACATTGGTCAGAAAGCTGTGAGATGAAGCAACGAATAGATTGGAGCTTCCCTTGCAGGCTACGGAGCTGCTTTAGATTGGAAGGTGGTGGCATCTTGAGTATAGCTCAAATCTTAGTGGGATCAATCTCAATTCCATGTAGAGAAATGATGAAGCCCAAAAGCTTCCCTGAGAGAACCCCAAAGATGCATTTCTTGGGGTTAAGGTGAACATTGTATCGGAGGAGGTGAGTGAATATGATTTTGAGAATGGTTAAATGGTCACGGTGGAGTTTAGATTTTCCTAGTAGGTCATCCACATAGTCCTCCATGATTTTGTGGAGGAGATCATGAAAGATGTAGGTCATGGCACGTTGATATGTGGCACCTACATTTTTTAGGCCAAAAGGCATGACCCTATAGCAAAAAGTCCCCCATGGGGTGATGAAGGTGGTCTTGTGTTGATCTTCTAGTGCAATCAAGATTTGGTTGTATCCTAAAAATCCATCCATGAGTGATAGCATGTCATGACCAGCCATAAGATCAACAAGTTGGTCAATGTTGGGTAGAGGAAAATTGTCCTTTGGGCAAGCTAGGTTAAGGTCACAATAGTCAGTATAGATTCGGATCCCCCTAGTTGCTTTGGTGACAGGGACAATGTTTAACACCCATTGTGGATAATCAATGGGTTGGATAAAGGAGATGGAGAGAAGATGTTGAAGCTCCTCTTTGACAAGGAGGGTGACATGAGGATGCATCTTGTGAAGCTTTTGCTTGACAGGCTTAGCCTCTGAGTTTGTGATGATGTTATGGATGACGATGTTAGGGTCGATGTCAGGCATATCACTGTAGGTCCAAGCAAAGGTTTTGATATGGTCTGAAAGGAATTTGGTATAGTCAATTTGTTCTTGGGCATCCAAAGATTGACCAATCTTTAAAACATGAGGAACATCGGAAGATGGAAGGTTAATGTCAATGGTTGATTCATTTAACATAACCTGTGTTTCTGAAGGAAGGGATCGTTAGATGAAAGAGTCATCTGCACCCATGTAGGTGAGAATGGCATCATCATCCATGCATTGGATGGTGTTGATGGTAGAATATTCATCATCTATCATGTTTGGATAAATGAGAGGGAGAGACTTGGATACCCCACCTAGTTGATAGGTTAGGGGTTCCAAGCGAATGGTTTTTATGAAAAAAAAGTTAGGAGGGATGGAAACCACCAACTCCGTAGGTGAAGATGGGTGAATAGGAAAGTTTGGAGGTGATTGTTATATGATAGGTTCGGGGTGAGGGTTTTTAGAAGTTTTAGTAGGTTCTTCAAAACCCAGGCCATGTTGCTTCTTGGCATTCTTTATGGCCTCGTCATTTGGTGGTTCGACGGGCTGGTGGGAGCCTTGTTCATAGCGCCCAAAGTCAAAGCCCTTCCATGCACACCTATAAAGATAGGTATGACCAAAGTTTGGGTTGCCAAGAAAAGAGAAGTTAGACGTAAATGGTTGGGGTGATGAAAGAGGATTCCCATCAGTGGGAGCTCGATCTAGCCCTCCATAGATGAGATTTGTTTGAAGATTGGGAGGACCATAAGGGATGACCATTTTGATACGATGGTCATAACTAGGATTTTTATGAAGTTTTCCATACTCTTGAGGAGTCTGGAACATGTCCAAGGTGAGTAAACGATACTCCCCAAGTGAAAGATGTTGGAAGGTATCTTCCATACGGTCTTTTATTGTCACTTGAGGAGGTGGTGTAGGTGCAACCGCCATTTGCATACTTGTTGAAGCTTCCATGGGTGGAGGTGGTGTTTGGGTCGATGTCTTGAAAGGAATGAGAACATCATTGGGTTGATAAGTTGTGTTACATGTCTTGAAAGGGGAGGGGTCTGCGGGAATGACATGGACTTGACCGTCGTGTTCAAATTTGACACAACAATGTAATGTAGAAGGGACACAGGCCATGGCACGGATCTAAGGTCATCCTAATAACATGTATTGGAATTCTCCCTTGATGATGTAGAAGAGCTCTGGGATTGTTCATGGGCCAACACGAATATGTAAGATGATGGTACCAATGGTAGTGGTGGTGGTGGTGTCATTAAAAGATTAAAGAATTGCGTCAATTTAAGAGATACAATTCTTTGGGAGGGCTAATTGGCCATAGGCATGGGTGGAAATGATATTGATGATGGCACCCCCATCAATCATAACTCGCTTAATGTGAGTTCAATCAATGTAGGTTGTGATGAAAAGGGCAGCATCTTGATCTTCCAAGTTGGAGGTAGGAATTTCAGAATCACTAAAGGTAATAGAGCCGATGGTGGGTAATGATTGGACTAAGGCAGATAGTGGTTGGGGGTCCTCAGGTTAGACCTTCACTACCCATAAAGCTTTGATTAAAGCTTGATGATGTTGTGGAGAGATTTGAATGAGGTCATATAAATTCATCTTCATGGGAGTTTGGTGAAGTTGTTTCACCATAGAATCATGGATTGCCTCTGAAGAAGTGGGTTGGGATGTACCCAAAATAGAAATCTTGGGTTTGGGTGGTTGAGCAGGTTTGACAAATGGGTAGGTCTAAGGAATAGCCACTTTGTCTTTTGCTTTATATTTTAAAGTTTGTGACCTAGTGGCCACATTGATGGTGTTAATCTCGAATAAAGGGGGTGAAGGAGGTAAAGGGACCATAGTCTAGTGATGGGATTCTGATGAAGGTGAAGAGGTTTGAGAGACATGAGATGGTGTTGGAAATTTGTTGATAGTATCCTCAACAAGAAGGGTGTCTTTCTCAAAGTATTGTTGAATAACAACCTTGAGGGCACAACAATTCTCGGTATCATGTCCCGGTGAGTGATGATATAGGCAGAATTTAGTGTCATCGAACCAAGATGGTTTTGGTTCGAGAGGTTGAAATGGTTTAATAGGTGGGAGAGTGATGTTAGAAGTTTGCAAAAGTCAGCATAATATCAAAGCATATGAACCCACTAATGGGTCCATGCTCATTGATGCATTAGGTGTTGATGACTTTTATTTGGGAGTTGTTGAGGGAGATTTTCGTATCACCTTTTGGGTTGGTGGTGTGGCCACTCACATAGACGACACTTTCTTTGTGAGGGGTGCCAAATTTTTTAGAGGAGGTATGTTTTTGGTAGGTAAAGGGAGTAATGGAGGCAACTTGTTTTTGTTAGGTTTTGGAGTAGGGAGCACTCCTATTAAGGTAGAAGGATGTGGGACCAAAATGGAGGGTAATGATGATGGTGGAGGAGGAGTTCTCCAACGTGTTTTAGCAGCCTTCTTTAGTTTGGTGTGAGGACTACTATTATGAGGGGCGAGATTCAAATATACCTTCACTTATGGGTAAGTGAGGTTAGATATGGGGTGAACACTGAGGGATTTAACTAGTTTTGGTATGGTGGATGTTTGTGAGGATTTAGGTTCAAATGTGGGCAGTTGAGCTTTTGAAGATTTGGAAGTAGAAGCCTGGTCCTCGTTGGAGACTTTGGGAGATTTTGTTGAAGGAGGGTCATTAGTATGAGATGAAGTGGGATGTGTAAGATAAGGATATTTGAGTCACTCCCATAATGCCTCATGTTCTAAGTTCCTCGAATGGAGGAATCCTAAGTTTTTAGCCAGTCGAGAGAATGGTTTGGGAGATGTTAGGCAAGGCTTTATAATTGGTTTTTTAGAAGATTTGGCTGGTTACAAGAGTGGAAATGTGTTACATGCAGCAATCTCAGGCCAAAGGCGTGAGAGAGCCATTACTAGATCATCTTTAGTAGGTGAAGAGACAAGTTCTTCTCTTGGTGGAGAAGGAATTAGAGAATGTGACTCCTCAAGAGGATAGAGGGTAGGGATGATTGTACCTTCTACTTACAGTTAAAGAGTAGGAAATGTATGGTCCTCCATTGGTAGTAGGAAGGATGAAGGTGGGGCTAGTGGCATTGGTATGGTTAAAGTGTCCTCCAATATAAGGGAGGTCAAATGGCGAACTAATAGGAGAAGAAGGTTCTTCCACCTGCGGAGGAGAAATAAGAGAAGAAGGCTCTTCTACCTGTGATGGACAAATAGGTTGACTAACCTCTTCAGACTGTGGGAGAGGTTGGTTAGGCATGAAATGAGAGACCGTGTTGACCGTGTGTATATTACACTCTTGGGAGTCATTAGCCATGGTCTGAATGTTATTTTGACTAGGGGGATGGTTAGGGAAAGGTTGTCTAAAGATGTCTATGTTTTGGTTAGGTGGCGCATTTGGGTTATCCAAGACAAGATCACCTTTATCTAACGTGTCTTGAATGATATTCTTGAGGGTTTTACAATTGTCTATTTCATGGCCTTTGACACGGTGATAATTATAGAAGTCATTCTCCCTATACCATGCAGGGATGGCATGCGAGGGATCAAATTGAGGTGGTGGTCAAATTTGGGGGAGATTGAGGACTCCCTGTTTGACTAGTTTATCCAACACAGACATGTATGATTCTCCTATTGGAGTATATTGACGCTATACATATCATTTTTGGAATTGTCGTGTGATGTATTTTGATGTTGAAGGTTGAGGTTGGTTGGTTGTTGTTGAAGATGATGGTCTAAGTACTATAGCATTTGATGATCCCTTGGACTTGGGATTGGAAGAAGAAGATTTAGATTAAGGGTCATTTGATTTTGCATTAGTATTTTTACTACGTAGTTTGACTTTATTTTCTTTGATAACACAGATTTCAAGATTCCTAGCCATGGTGAAAGCTTCGTCAAATGTGTGAAATGTTTGGACCCGCAAAGTAGATGAGATGTGTTTGGCACATGCTTGTGAAAAGAGCTCAATGAGCTCAGGTTGAGGTAAAGAAAAGGAGAGTTGGTTGATTAAACCTCTCCAATGGGCAATGAAATCAGCTATTGATTCATCGTCAAATTGTCTGAGAGAATATAGGTCCGTGATGGAGACCTTTTTAGTTATGTTAATTGAGAAGTGGTCAAGAAATAGTTGAGCTAGTTGCATGAAGGTAAATAAAGAGTGACTGGTAATAGAACTATACTAATCGAGGGCAGCACTAGAAAGTGACATGGGAATTGTGCATAGTAATAACGCATCATCATGTGCTATAAGGTAACAAGCATGTCTAAATGCTCATAGATGTTGATGTGGGTCCTCTTTACTCTGAAAGTGAGTAAACTTGGGAAGTTCCCACTGATTAGGATATGGTTGGATTGGGACTGAAGGATGAATAGGTTCATTATAGATTTGTTCATATGAGAGAACATTTTCTTGAACCCAAAACGGATGTCTCAAGATTAGACACCTTATCCATCAACATCTTGATTAGATCAGTTGATGGATTTGTAGGTGGGGCACCCCCTAGGTTGTAAGGCATTTGGAAGGTGTTAGGTGGAGCGTATGACATAGTTGGTTGCGCTTGTATAGGCGCAACATATTGGTAACTAGTCATAGGGACTGATGTTGAAGTCAAGGGTGGTTGTGTCATGAAGCTAGAGGGCACAAATTGACTTGATGTCACCAAAGGTGGTTGGATGGTGGCAACACTAGCCAAAGGATAAGTAGTCACTCTTGTATTTATGGGTGCAAGAGTAGGTGGGATGGAGACAATTAAGTTCTGGAATGGTGTAGGACTTTGTTAAATGGTTTGTGGCTGAGGGGATACAAAAACCCCAATGGAGGTAGGTCCAAAAATAGAAGGAGAGGCCAAACTTTGAATATTGGTCATGGTCAGGTTGTTAGTTGAGGCAATGGCCCGGGTGACCATGGGTTGGGTTATGGAGGTTGTTGATATGATTGTTTTTTCAACTAAATAAGTTGGCATCCCATAAACTGGGTTGCCTGAAGGATCTCACATTTGACTTCTCATGAGATAGTGCTGAAGAGCCTTGACATTGAGGTCAAGGAACCTTTCAAAGTCTTGATCCCCTTTAGGAACAATTGGATGTTGAGTCAGGGTTGGTCGGATAGGAGTATGCTCAATTTCTGAATTATACTCCATTTGGTGACTTGATATAAAAGGCAAAGGCAGGAGTGGTTGTTGCCTTACATGGTCAACAAGGGTTTTAGTTTGAATACGTGTCAAAACCATTCAAGGTCAAATAGATTCAGGTTCTAAAATTGTATGTTTCAGCCTCAAAAAATAAGAATGTGTTTTTAATAGCAAAAAGGTCAAGTTTTTAGCTTGCTATTTGAGAAGAAAGATTTTTGACAGTGACTGAAGTCGGTAGAAAAAATGATGTCGATGAAGTAAGTTGCCGATGTCGGTCAGATAACTGATGTCAGTGAAGATAGTTGTCGACGTCGATGAAAAAATTGATGTTGGTTACTGTGTATTTCTAGAAACTCAAAAAATTGAAAGTTTTTGGAAGAAAGAAGAAAGTCTAAGTTGTTTCTAGATCTCAGAATGCGACCTCACCAGCTCAAAAAATTAGATATAGACAAAAAAATAGATGAAGGCAAGCAACCACTAAATGTTAATTCCTAAGAATAGAATTTTAGAATTGTGTTGGCTTATGCCTTGGAAGAATATGTTTGGGAAGTTGGGCTTGTAGAATGGGTACTAAAAGAAGTAGTCTAAGGTTCATTTTGGGTTATGTTTTGGTGCTCAAAATCTGTATTAGGTTTCGTACATGGCTTGGTGCTAGGAGCTTGCTCCCCTCACTTCAAGAGCCCAGAGACAAGCTGGGTCACTTAGCCAGTACTTCCCCTAGAGTTTATACTCTACCAGAGAACAGAGTGGGTTCTCCCCTTGGTAGTGAAGTCCAAGTGGGATTGCCAAGAAGGGTAAGGTATTCGTGAGGTGATGAAATCCTAGTCGGGCCTTATCTCAGGTATGTTTAGATGTTTAGTTTGATGTGCTTGTGGTCTGGTAGTGTAACATATGTGTACTACATTTTATTCATAATGCGTTTTTAATTACTAGATGAGCTAAAAATGCATTCAAGCAGGAATGAGATGCAATATATTTTTAACCCAAATTGAAATGTTTTTGTTCAGATGCAAACAATTAGGAAAAGGTTAAGAGCATGAACTTCACTACTCTAAGATATAGGCAAGAAATGACAAGAAGAAAAAGAAAAAGTTCCTTTTAACTTGTGCTTATAGTGTCTTTTCGAAAGAGAAAGAAAGAAGAAGGATACAAGGAGAGAAAATTTCCTAATGCACCTATATGAAAGTTTGTTTTAGAAGAAATGAACCCAAGGAAAACTCCAGGGTCCCACCGGGCGTGCCAGAATGTTTCTACTCATTTTTGATTTTTACATTTAGAAGAAATGAGAAACTAAAGTTAAATGGTCAGCGGTTAGATGATACTTGAATGAAATTGTGCACCATATCCAAATGATTGAAGGAGCTCCTCTTTGGCTGTGGAGGACGACACCTGTAGATAAGAAAGACTTAAACAAATAAAATGTTAGATAGATATGTGGTGGACTGCCAAGCAAAGCTCAGTCCCAGAAGTGCAAAGACTTCCTTGAGGGATGACAGTCCACTTATTTGACAAAAGAGTGTTTCTAGAAAGAGAAATAATGAAAGGCTAAAGAAGAGAAACAGATAATGAGTACTTGATTCTGCTGTAAGTCTTCCATAGTCACCGATGTCGGTAGTCCTATCAGGGTCAGTTGGTCAAGGTTGTCAATGTCAGTTAGTCTGCCGACGTTGGTAAGGGCAATGGTTGATGTCAGTCAGGGCAATGGCCTTGGATAGGTTTTAGACGGGTTTTATGGTTGACAGAGGGGTCTAGAAGGAGTCTGGGTCTATTTAATGGTTTATGGAGGATTGCAAGATAGTGAATATGGTCTGGGAAAGGGCTAAGGTAGAGGACAGGGGTGGAAAGAGAATGAGGATGAGAGGAAGGCTTTTCAGCATTTTTAGGAAGAAAGTCAGGTTGTTTCAACAGTTCTCAGAAATAGCCAATGGACTAATCACCAATGCATTTAAAAAGAATACTAAAATATAAACCAGAAGAATACTTAACTCTTGGTGGAGAACCAAAAGTGTAGAAGACTTGTTTCCGTTATGGCTGATGTAGGATACTTCATGCAATTTTCTAATCCAATGTGGAGTGAATTCTGCAAAGTTTCTTAGCCTGGAGAGTGATGATAGAATTTTGATGCCTACAAAGAGTCGAGGAGTAAGAGAATTCGGATCCTGGGAGCAAGAGAATTCACCTTCTGAAGTAAGAGAATTCACATTCGACCTGCAGTTGAGGTCAAAATTTAGTTTTAAGCAACCGACATCAGTGATACTGCCGGCGTCGATCGACTATTAACCGACGTCGGAGGCTAGAAAATGGGAAAAAGGCTATTTTTAGCCTTTTGCCCATTCTTCCATCTGCCAAGTTTGGTTGTCATTGTTAAACAGTCCAAAGGTAGGTTTAATAGGTGTGAGAATTAGTGGGAGAGTTAAAATTAGCTCTTAGGTAATTATGATTAGTCATAGGGTGATAAATGGCCTAAGAGCTAGGAATCCAAGCTGAGGTGTCTAGGGGGGATTATTAATTTAAAATAAGAATTTTAAATTAATAAAGTATAGGTTAGGCATGTTGAAGTTAGAAAGGGACCAAGGGGGGGTTGACACTATTTTGGTGTCTACATCCATGTTTATTTTTTTATCAATTTAAAAAATTAAAATATGTTAAACTGGTCATGGAAATTGACCTATCGCTAAAAAGGCTTAGTGAGAAAGACACTGAAAAAAATAGGTAGAAGAGGGAATGAGATTAGGTATGTGTTGCCATGGATTAGGAATGGATCCAATTGCACTAATTTTATTTTAAATACATGTAACATGTATCCATATTTTATATAATATTTTTAGATGTGTTTGTATGACATAAATTTGATCTCAAACTAACTTGTCTAACATAGTGAGATCTGTGTACAGTGAAGCCATGAGATTGATTTGTAAGACCAATATTTACATTAGAAATTATAATTTTTTTTTAAAAATATGTTATAAGTATGCTTAAGGATCATATAAACCCATTTAAATTTCATTAAAACTATTCTAAAGGTGTTCTAAGTCTTCATTTTCATTACTATGTTTTGAAGTCTTTGATTGTTCAGAGTAGTCATCTAGCCAAGATGAGTATGAGGTGATTTGTCCAGAGTTGAAGATTCTAATTAATATTAATATATTTAATAGGTATCATAATATAATTATAATATACTTTTATTCATGATAAATTTCTATGAAGGTGTGAAAATTCAAAGGTTCTTGACTAGTTTTTGAGGTCTATTTACAGTTTTGAGTGAGCATATGCAAGTGGTCAATTTACAATCTTTTACCCTGTATGTGAAGTATAATGGACTTGGTGATTACTATAAGGTCATGATATTTATGAATAATTTATTTTTTATATTTTTGTGTCAAATTTGAGTATATGCTTTAGATATTCAAGACAAACTTTCTAATTGAATAAGCCTAATGGTGTGATTCAAAGAGTAAAATGAGATAAATGGTGGTAGTTACATAAGATGAGATTATAAAGGGTCTGATTGAATTTATTTTTAAATTTTTAATCCATTTATGGAGTCTCAAAAATTTCCAAGGTGGTCAAGGTGAAATGTTTGATTTGAGAAAGCCTAATTGCATTAGGTTTGTATTATGCCTAATGATGGTTTTAGTCCTTATGAGTGGTGACTAACCTTTGTAGTATTTATTTATCCTATGAAACATGGTTTTTTATATATTAAAAGGTTTATTCAATTACTTATATGTTTATTTATGACCAAGGTATGTGAAATCAAGAGTCAAGTTTAAGAAAAGGTCTAATAGGCCTAATTTGACTAGTTAGAATATTGAGGAAATGAATGAATGAAATAGAAGTTTGGAAACTAGGTAGAAAGATTTAATACCATAAGAGAGGTGTGTTAAATATTTAATTATTCTATAATAGTGATTATATATATGATGAGCAAGGTTATATGACCTAAATCTTTCAAAAAGAGGGTTAGTTGAGTGAAAAGACTTAATAGGATGTTTGAGAGAGATAGAAGATTTTGAAGAGAAAAAAAGGTTATAATCATAATTTGAGTGATAAAAAGGTGTCCAAAGGTGATCATATGTTCCATGTGGCTGATTTGGTTCTAAGTCACCTAGGGGTTTGGTGCCTCCTTTCTAATTAGTGCTTGTTAAAGGACTGGTTGAGTTGGTGCTTAACTAGTGAAGGGTTAGTTCTCCTTGTGGGGTTGGTTCCTCACTAAATATTTATTTGTTAATTTTAATAATATATTAAAAATGTTTTTTTTATGGGTTTTCCACATATCTATTGTGTTCATATGTTATATGCTTATGTGGATGCTTGTTTATGCATTGCTTGATGTATGTGTTTTAGTGAATGCTTCATGAATGATAAGTGAAATTGAATTATTATTTTAAGGGAAGTGATTCACCTCAAATATTAGTATATATAATTATAAAAATTGGTATCATATCATGTCCTTTTAATTATGCCTAAAATCCTAAAGGAGATCCTAAGTGAGAGAAGATGGCTAGTCAAACATAAGGTAGTTTCTCTACAAGTAAGGTGTTGTTGTTCAACAGATCTAATTATGATTTTTTGAGTGTCAAAATGAGAAAATATTTGATTTATAAAGTTCATGTTGTTTGTAAATTATTTTTGGATGGATATGTTGTACCCTCTACTCCCCTACATATGCAATAGGTAAGAAGGCTAATGACAATAATTCAAAAGCAATGAATGGTATTATTTGTGGGATATCATATGTAGAGATTGTGAAGGTGATGCACTAGGTGTTTACTAAAGAAATTTGGGATTATTTGAATAATATTCATGAGGGATAATCCAAATTCAAGTTGGCTAAATTGCAAACCCATATAAAATAATTTTAAAGCCTAAGGATGAATGAAGATGAGATCATTTTAGCCTACCTATTGATGGTTGATGAAGTGGTCAACATCATAAGAGGCCTAAGTGAAGAATTGAAATATTATACTATTATTTAAAAGGTTTTTATATTTATAACTCTTAAGTTTGATTCTAAAGTGTCTATTTTTGAAGAGATGCAAGATCTAGACAAGCTGAAGATGGATGGACTTCATGGCACCCTAATAGCCTATTAGATGAGGACATGTGAACAAAGACCTAAAAATAAGGAAGATACATTTAAGTGATTAAAGAAGGAAAATGATAATAATACAAAATGTAATAAAGTAAAAAACAATTATGTTTCTTATATTCATGATGATGATGTGATAACTATGTTTGTAAGAAAGTTTAAAACTGGTTCAAGTAAATACAAGGGTAAGCTACCCTTCAAGTGCTTTAATTCTAGAGAAATTAGACACTTTTATAACAAGTTCCCTCAAAAGCATAAGATAAATGATGATGAATATCACGATGAAGGCTATGATGATGACAATAATTTTTATAGGTATGACAAAAGCAAGAAAATATTTAGAAAGTATGATGATAAGAAGAAGTTTTTAAAGAAAAATAGAATATTTTACACCAAGGAAGACTATATCTCATCTGATGAGAGTGAGAGAAGTCATTATGAGAGTGACCATGAAGGTATTGATCCTGATGTTAATGAATTTCTCTTCATGGATGAGGAAGCAAGCTATTCAAATCAAGAAGATTCCATGTGGTTTGGAGGTACTATTGGTGCTTTAGATGAAGAAGAAAATGAGGTAGACTTGGAGGTTAAATTAATTAATGATTTAGAAGAACTAAATATGGTAAATAAAAATAATAAGGTGATGATGTCTTTTCTCAAATACTATGTGGAACAAATCAATTTGTTTAAAGAGATATTAAGAAACAACTCCAAGGAACAAGAATAAATAGTCAAACAGGTGGAAACTCAAATTGATATTGTGACTACAAGCCTAAAGGCTAAAGAAGAAGAATGTGCTAGGTATGTAACTGAAGTGGTTTCCTTGAGAGTTGAGTTGGATAAGGCATCAATTAAGGTAAAGACATTTTTGAAGTTTGAAAAAAGTAACAATGATCTAGATATCATCCTGAATACTCAAAATATTGCTAATGAGAAAATAGGTCTTGGTTTCAATGGAGACTAAAAGAAGAATACTAATGTGATCATGGAGAATCAGACCTTAAGGGTCAATGGTCAATCAATAAATGATGGTGTTGGTAGAATGAATACTAATCCTATCAAGTATCCTAATGTTATAATTTATTCTAATCCTTTCATTGGTTATTATTATTCATGTAAGCATTTTGGTCGTATAACAACACATTTTAGAAGACCCTCCAAGAATGAATATTCATGGAACTATGAGGATAATCATCAGTCAGGAGGTATGGTTAATGGTGTGTTTCCATCAAGAGGACTAATATGTTTAAAATTTTGAAATGTTGGTCATATTTCAAAGTTTTTTAAGCATGGATTCTCAAGTCAAAACAAGAAGATTAAGGCCCTTAGAGTGCAAGACAAAAGAAAAGATAATGAATGGATACCAAATGTAGATAATGATAATGATGATCAGTATGCAAGTTCAAGTGGAATATTTTCCATGGTGGAGTATAGTTTAGATGTAAAGGAGTGCCAATAATTCTCCTTATCATCTCAGGTGGTGGATGGAGTCAAGATAAATAGACCATGTTAGAATGTTGCTCAAATGGAGATTAAAGAGGTCAAGCTAAAGAGGCTAATCAAGACTATGAGGATCATGAAGAAAGTTTAGTCTAGTGAGGACATGAAGATCTAAGAATCTCATAATTTTATGTTATTTTAGTACCCTAGAGAAGAGGTGGATCCATTAGGATTCATGGAGGCACTTAGCTAGTAAGTAGAAGCATGCATGATGATTGGTCTTAGGGGGATATTTGTATTCTTTATTTCAAATCCAAAGTTTAGTCAATAGTCTATTGGAGGTGTGTTTACAAGATATGGGTTACAAGGTATTTGTATGATGACTTAGTCAAACCAAGTCACTTTCATAATAGTGTTTAAATATCTCATGGAGATAAGGAGAGACAATCATGCTCCAATATTAGGTGTGTTTTCCAAGAATATCTATAGCAATCATGAATAAATTTGAATTATGTATTGGTCTGCAAGACTAATGTGTTCATGAAGTCAGTTGATTGTGAGTTTGATCTATATTGAGTTTTTTATCAAAGAGAGAGAATGATATTGTTTGGAGAGAAAATGTGTGTTGTTTCAATTCCAAGGATCATATAATTGTTAAGAGATTATCCTTTATCATTAATGTCAAAGCGGGAGAAAGTTCTAGTTTTAGAGAAAGGTCAATATGAAAAATACCATCTTGGAGAGATGAGAATGATCATCTTTGTTTGAGTTTTTTACATAAATTAAAAAGGGGTAGATTGATGAGGTATGTTATTATTATTTGTTTTGTGGTATAAATGTTTTCATTGATGTCAATGTAAAGATTAAAGTTGATGTCATACATTGTGAAGTGGTATGTGACAAGGAAGACTTATGACAAGAGAGAATTTAAATAAAACCTAATGTATCTCTATGGAGAGATAATTTTAAGGTAACCTATTAATCATTATAATATTGATGACATGTCAAGCTAAAGATCAAGATATAGGGTAAGCATACTTTTGAGCATTGGTCTTAAGGAACATTGTCATATCATGAGTGTGTGTATGAAGATGGTGGTGTGATAATATGGATACACATAGGTATGAGTGGATATTTAAGGATTAAAAATAATTCATATTAATCATTGGAACATTTATGAAAGTTTCGAGGTAAACCTATACCGGTATGGTCTTAAACCTAAGCATGCAACCAGACTAGTCTTAGAGCTTGCCTAACCTAATAAAGTACCATGAAGTGTTTTGAAGAATTATGAAGGATATAAATTATTGATATAACATGTAATAATATGTTTGACACTATGTAAACATGTGTATAAGGTAGATAATATTAGATGAGATTTCAAATCTAGTTCATGGTTTATTCATTTACATAAAGAAACCTAAGGAGAAGGCATATGCTTGATATTATGATGAGGTGAGAAGTTTGAGGATTATGATAAGAATATTGGTAGTGTGTGATCATGGTATGAGGTTATATGACATTATTATTATGTGATGAGATCATTAAAAGAGGTTTCAATTTATGTTCAAGGTCTAAGTATGGCTTACAAGTATAGGCCTAATGTGCAAATAGACCTAGTGTGGCCTAATGAGGGGTCAAGTTATATTTCCAAGGAAATATAGATCATATTAAATTTTTTATAGGTATGATAGGTTGTTTTAATATTTATCATGAAGTTTTACATCTTGTATTAAAGTAAAAACCATAAAAGTGAAGATAAGGTCTCTCGAGTTCTAGAATGAGGGGTTGTAGACCAAAGAAGGATTTTATGATGCTCATTGGCACACACAAATTATGCATGGGGTATTTAGAATTTAATGGTAGTTTTTTAAGGTTCCTAGGTGTATTTTCCTATAATTAATTTTATAGTTTAAGGGAAATCCTTTATGAGCAATTTATAAGACTAGAAATAGGTTTTTATTGCTTTGAAACATTAACAATGGCCTGATATGGAAGATATTGATATAAATGGTTAATATTGAATTATATATCCTATTTTTATTATTTTTTCATGTATATTACTCTCCTAAGTACTTCTAGGTGGCATTGGTTTGTCATATGAGGGAGTAGAAGCTATAGAAAATCTATTGTTTCTCTTTGATGTAACAGGCAAGGTTGACCAGGTCAAAGCATGAAATTAGATGGAGGTTGAATATTGAGACATATATATTATTCCCATGTTGGTTTTTGAGCAATTTATATAATTAAAATATGCTAAACTAGTCATTAAAGTTGACCTATTGCTAAAAAGGCCTAGTGATAAAGATAGTGAGAAAAATAGGTAGAAGTGAGAATGCGATTAGGGATGTGTTGAAATGGATTAGGAATGGATAAAATTTAAATGGGTTAATTTTTAAAGACATTTAAAATATATACCTATTGTATATAATATTTTGAGATGTTTGTGTATGGCAGAAATTTGATATCAAATTGACATGTTTAACACAGTGAGGTCTGTGTATAGTGAATCCATGAGATTGGTATATAAGACCAACATTACCATTATAAATTATAATATATTTATTTAAATATGTAATAATGATGATTAATCATAATATAAACCCATTTTAAGTTCATGAAAGTGATTCTATAGGTGTTCAAAGTCTTTATTTTCATGACTATGTTTTGAAGTCGTTGACTGTTCTGAGTAGTCATCTAGCAGAGATGAGTATGAGGTGATTTGTCCAGATTTAAAGAGTCTAATGTATATGAATATTTTTATATGTCTCATAATTTAATTTTAATGTATTTTTATTCATTATAAATTCCTATTAAGGTGTTAAAATTCAAAGGTTCTTGATTGGTTTTTGAGGTCTGTTTGTAGTTCTAAGTGAGCATATGGAAGTGGTAAGTTTGAGGTCTTTTTCCATGTATGGTGAGGTATAATGGACGTGGTGATGACTATTAGGTAGTTAAATTTATGAATAAGTGATTTTTTTATATTATTATGTGTAAAAATTGAGTGTATGCTTCATATTTTCAAAATAGACTTTCTAGTAGTGAGAAGGCCTAATTGTGAATAGGCTTAATGGCATGGTTCAAAGAGTGAGATGATCTAAATGTTTTTAGGGCCCTAAGGTGAGATTATAACTTTTATAATTTAATTTTGTGTTAATTTTTTAATCCATTTATTAATTCTCAAAATGTTCTAAGGTGGTCAAGGTGAAACATGTGGTTTTATAAGACCTAATTGCATTAGGTCTCTATTAGGCCTAATGATGGTTTTAGTCCTTATGAGTGGTGACTGACCTTTGTAGTGGTTATTTATCCTATGAAACATTTTTTTTGATATATTAAAATGGTGATAAAATTATTTATAGTTTTGTTTCTAACTAAGGTATGTGAAATCAAGATTCAAGTATAAAAAGAAGTTCTAATAGGCCTAATTTGACTAGTTAGAATATTGAGGAAATGAAATAGAATTTTGGAAGATAGGTAGAAATATTTAAGACCATAACATAGATATTATGAATATTTAATGAGGTTATAAAATTGATTCTATATATTATGAGCAAGTTTATATGACCTAAATCTGTCAAGAAGATGGCTAGTTGAGTAAAGGGGCCTAATAGGCTATTTGAGAGAGACAGAAGACTGTGAAGAGAAAAAAAAGGATATCATCATTATTTAAGTGATAAATAGGTTTCCAAATGTGATAAAAAAATTTGTGTATTATTTGTTTCTAATTAACCTATGGTTTTTTTGTCTCCTTTAAATTTAGTGCTTGTTAAAGGACTAGTTAAGTTGGTGCTCCTTGTGGCATTTATGGCTCACTAAATCTTGATTAATTAATCTTAGGACTATTTTAAAATATATTTTTTAGTTTTTTTAATCCCCCATGAGGGTTTCCCATATGTATATTTTTTTCATATATTATATGATGATGTGGATGCTTGTTTATGCATTGGTTGATGTATGTGTTTGAATGAATGCTTCATAAATGATATGTGAAATTGAATGATTGTTTTAAGGGAACTTATTCACCCCCCATAATTATTTGTAATTAAAATAAATTAGGTATCTCTAGGGTACTATGGATTTTGGGTTGTGGTATCCAAGGATCAAGGAGATTAATCTGACAACCTCTATAGATATAGACTAGGTAAGAAGTCTAGATAATAGGAAGAGTACCAATGGAGGATATTTCTTCTTAGGTAGGTGCCTAGTTCCATGGATAAGTAAAAATAAACCATTATTAGAATTATCCACTTGTGAAGCTAAGTATATTGTATCATATTCATGTTGTACACAGATCCTATGGATGAGACAGACCTTAAAAGACTACAAGGTGGAGTATGATGGTCCTAACCCTATATATTGTGACAATACAAGTGTTATAATCATCTCAAAGAACCCTATCATGCTCTCAACGACTAAGCACATTCCCATCATGTATCATTTTATAAGAGATAAATCAAGTGAACAAAGTGTCAGACTTGAATATGTTTCTACATAGTACCAAATTATAGACATTTTGACCAAACCACTTCTAAAGGAAACATTCAAACACCTAAGATAGGAATTGGGTGTAATTCATATCCCTAGCAGTCATTGAGGAAGCCAAGTACTTAAGGGGAGATAATAAGGTGGTTAATTAGCTCCAAGATTAGGTTAGTAGTTCCAATAAGGTATGTATGGATATAGGGGTAGCATATTTGTATTATGACTCATAAACTCATAGTTCTATGTGTTGAGTGTTTTGGATACAAGGAGTGTGGTCCAAGGAGTTGTAGACATCACTTTTTAATTAATGTCAAAGGGGGAGAAAGTTTAGAATGAGGGAGAAGTTTATTTTTGAGAGAATTTTTTGAGAGTGTTTTCCATCAAGGACAAAGGGAGAAATTGTTGATTATTTTTATTGATGTCAAAGGTGCATCTTGCATGAGGTTGATGTCATTGAGAGAATGTGCCTAGTTGGTAGTGTGTTGATGTGACAAGAGGAATTTATGAAGTTTTATCATTGAATTATGTTGTCATGAAAGATAATTTTAAGGAAAAAGAGAGAATTTTAAGGTAACTAATGCCTTATGGTTGAATAAAGGTACATGTGTTTGAAGTCAAGTGCTTAAGTAGCCTAATCCTAGTCATGGCATGAAAAGACCTTATGAGAAGGTATGAACATGGTGGCTTGGTGAAATGAGTACAAAAAAACATGATTAGTTGTATGATTTTGTTTGATTATGTGAGTGATTTGGAGAGTGCATGGAAAGAGGCATTAAGGTTAGTTTTAAGGCCTAATGTCATTTATAGGTTAAGGTCTAGAAAGCAAAGAGAGAGAGTGTGGCCTAATGAAGTGTCATGATTAAATTTAAATGTGTTTGAGATCATATAATAATTTTTATAGGTGAGTTATGTTTTTTCAAGTGTGTTCATTCATTATAAGTTCATAGTGTGAAGTAAAAGGCATGAAAAGTTATTTGGAGGTCTCTTGAGTGCTTAGAATGAAGGGTTCTCAACCTGAAAAGGATTTTCTTGTGATCATTATCTAGTCAAAACTTTTCATGGGAACCTAATATATTAATGAGAGATGTGAAAGTGCCCTAGATAAAAAATTTAGGCATTATTTTTTATATTGAGGGGATATGCTTTATGAATGATCATTAAGAGTGGAAACTAGTTTAAACCCTC
Organism: Torreya grandis; assembly: GCA_037957365.1. Taxonomy (NCBI): domain Eukaryota; kingdom Viridiplantae; phylum Streptophyta; class Pinopsida; order Cupressales; family Taxaceae; genus Torreya; species Torreya grandis. The sequence continues at coordinate 2,115,141 of JARHVA010003138.1, read as the reverse complement.
GTAGAACCTTAATGAAGACCTAATGTTGAAGATGTTGATCAAAATTTTTTAGGATGGATTAAATTTATTAGGTAATATATTAAATCATGTAGTGCACTCTCTTAGGTAACTCTAGATGGTATTGGTTAGAGAGAGGAGAGAGAAAATGTTAAGTTGTAAGTTTTTTTCTAAAAAAGTTATTGTAGAAGTCAAAAGTTACATTAAACATAGTAATAAAATAGATGGAGGAAGAACATAGAGACTAATGTTTAATGTCCATTGAGGTTTATGGATAGTTTATAGTCCTTAAATTTTATAAACTAGTCATCCAAGGTTTAGGAGAAGAAAATTTAGTTTTCTTGAGAAAGGAGAAGATTGTGGCACTTGTATAGCCTCCTTGGGAAGTGTTTCACATGAAAAAGGTTGAAATGTGAATATTAATATTCAAAATTCTTAGTTAAACACTTTTTTTTTAGAATTTTTATTTCTGAGCTAAAACCATTTTTCTACTTTTTCACCTTTCTTGGCAAATAGAAGTGACTTGCAGCTTTGTACATGGTATGGTTAGCACAAGAGGTTTCAAGAAAAATTATCTTAGGTGTATATTATAAAGTTAATAATGTTAAATTTTATATTTTTATATACAGGAATGGTGTCTTGATCTTTATGAACCATCCCTAAGAAGTTAACCTTCCAAATCTACTTGCTAATTTGTACACCCCATGGGCTTCACCTTAGTTTGAGCAGATCCATAAAATCCACTTAATAATATTAGTTATATATGATTTTAAATATGTCTCCTCATGTATAACATTATTTTTTTTCATGTTTCAAGGTGTTTTTATGATCCAAGTAGTTCATATTGCAAGAGGGTCACCATTCTATGTTATAGACAGTCTTACACCATTTTTAAGATATTCAAGTTTTGACCATGGTTACAGGGAGTTTTAATATGTTATTTTTCCATGTTTTAAATATTTAATTATCTCATCCCTCCTTTAAAATTCATTATCTAAAACATCTTCATAGTTTGTAACCATATGCAAGAAACACAACTAGGCAGCCATGAAGGTGTGTTACAGACATATTTGTAGAGAGTTCACATTAGAAATGAAATGTGAAGGATTTATTAAAGATTATAAAAACCCTAATGTTTAATTCCAACATATTTATAGGGATATTAGGTGACTATGAAATCACATTCCATAGATGCATGGTTTCAACTCACTGTCTGCCTGCATATATGAGAATGCATCTACAGGTGTCTTCATGAGTACCATCATGTTAGAAGGAAGTTTTTGAGATAAAAAATGTTTGTGATGATTAATAGGGTGTGTTTTAAATATTTATGGAAGATAAATACTCATTTTAACCTTCATAACCATATCCACTACCTGAATTCATAGTTGCTACTTGCATATAGCCCATATTTGCACCTATAAGCAGTCTGATAGAAAGACAAGTACCCATGTCAAGTATTGCATTAAGTGGTATTAATTTATTTTTAAATAAATAGTGGGTTTAAGGACCATGTAAATCCTATTTTTAGATACCAATATTGTAAAATTGAATTGGGGATGCCTTCAAACACAAGATGAATGATTTAGGCCTTTCCCCTGAACTGAGCAAATAGAGGCCCGTGAGCTTTTTGAGAATGTAATATGACATTGATAATTGAGGTTTTAATGAATTATAATGATATTTATTGATAAAATATATAATATAAAATAAATTTAAAAAATTTGGGGTCAAAAATATTAGTGGAGGTCAATTTTAATATGGTCCAAAGTTACCCATGAAAACACTGCAACCAAACAATGATATCTACAGTTAGAGCTCCAAAAGAGAAATTTGTCATCAAAATGGAAAAATTAACATTGAAACCATGTTTTAATAAGGATAAATTATGAATGTGACATCTATTTTATAAAGGAACATAGAAACAATATGATAGATGATATCATTTTCCTCAATAAACACCTATCAGTCAATATAATGGACTGAGAAGATGCATGTACAGCCAACCAAGGGTAAAGTTTATGGAGGTGTGTCATGCTTATAAACCTGATAATAATTTGAAATTGGTGAAAATTAGGATAAAAATATGAAGTTATTATAGGGATATTTTATCCTATAGACACTTTTATATGCCCTCCCATTTGATAATGAAAACCTATAATCAACTATGGTTGACCATGGCAAACAGTGAGCTAAGGAAGAAAGTTATTTGATGACTAGTATGTTCTAGGGTGATTAAAGGTGTTAATTTTTTTTTGTGACTTTAATGACTCCAATTATTCATAATTATATCATGTCCTTTATTTTCCAATTTTGGATCATGCATCAATCACCTACAACATGGTCTTAAGGGTAGGGGTGTCTCAGTCCAAAGAGAACACAATTTGGGCCTCCATTGAGCATATAAGTGAACCCAAGATGAATTAAAGGTGATATAAATAATATGTGACCTAAATTTGGTTTAAATTAGTTATTTTCACATTATAATTACCTTATTCAAGCTCAATAACACATACAATAGGGTCCAAAAGGAAAAACTCAATCAAGAGGTAGGAAGCTCAGTATTGTTGATTCAAGAAGCATAGGGAGTGATTGAGGGGGGTTTTGAAGTATTAAAAAGGGTCTAAAAGTAATAAAAATTATACTTTCCATATTTTTCAAGATTTAAGGTTGTCCACAAGTCCCTTTACCTTAGAAGGTCAACCTTAATTGACTGTGGTGGGTAGTGAATAGGGCAGTAGTAGTATTTGCCATGGAGATAACACAAAAGTGAAAAAATTGACTTAAAAAATATTTAAAATGACTCCATGGAAACCTTATAAATGGTATATAATATTATTTTAAGGCTCAACTCAAACATATACACTTGTAAGGGTCCCCTATAAATCAAAACATAGTCAAGATTGTAATTATAGTCTTGAGAAAATAAGGATAACAAGGGGTACATAGAGAGTTAAAGTGATGAATGGGCATAAAGAATATTAATTATGTAAATTAGTGTCTCTATATTCTATTTAAAATTATAATAAATAAAACTAATGGGTCCTATAGAGAAAAACATAATCTATGGAGAGCAAACCCTATAGAGTCAACTTTCATACAGTCTGTCTTGGAAATAGAGAGTTGAAAGGTCTAGTGACCTAAAAAATAGATAATATTTTGTGTAGAGGAAATTTATAACTTGTATAAGGAACTCATATATTCAAATAGTTTGATAAAATATGGGAACTAATCCTTATTTTGTCTCAAATAGGGGGTAATTCACCTTGTGCATAAGCAGGTAGGTTTGAGGAAGGAAAATGATAAGGTGAACCTGAGGTTGTTTCGACCCTAAATAAAGGTATTTGGAGTTTTATTAAATCCATAAAAACATGATAAACAAGGATGTTAAGAGAGAAAATAAAAAGGGTGTTCCATGAACTCTAGGGTGTAGTCAAGCTTTTTAGGCAAGATTCAAGCCTAAAACCAGATTAGGAGTTAGTCATACTTATAAAACTAGATATGAGCCATAAAATATTTAAAACTACTCTTGTGGTCAATATAGAGTTGATAAAGCTTTTATATTGAAAATAAAACCAAAGGAATCCTTGCTTGAACCTTGAACCAATTTAGACATGCAGGAATGGAAGAAACAAGCTCGAGTGGGTAATTTTTAGTGCTCATTTCTCTTTTGAGGATATAAATGGGATTATAATAAGTTTATGGATGTTATTAAGTTAATTTATCATTAAATTAGTGATTTTTTTTCAATTTGAATGTGAAACCTGTATGAATAAAGCTTAAGAATCAAAACTATTAAAAACCCTTGTAAACCCTGATTAATGATGTGATGGATGAAATAGAGTTGGATAGATGATAAAATGGAATAGTTTGATCATGAAACCTATTATAACTTGAATAGGAATCCCTAAATATACTTCTAAAAGTATTATTTGTATGGCATTGTATGGAATGGTATAAATAGGGTATTTTTAACCATTTTTTGTGTTGTGTAGGATATAGGAGGAGTTTGAAGGTGAAATAAAGTTTGGGGAAAATTTTTAGAATTTTTATAACTGCATATGGTAATTTTATTTAAATAAAAAACTCATAAGTATCCAAACTAGGTGCTTCATCTCAGCTAGTCAAAACTAGCATATTGGACAAGCTAGGAAAGGTGTGAAAATTTCAAGAGGATGTATTTTTAAGGTGTCCCTAATGATTATATGGATTTAAGGCATTGATAATTTTAATAAAATACATCCCATATATTTTCATGGGAAAATTAAGCCAAATTTGAGGCCAAGTGTGTTGGGTGCATAAAAGAGGAGTTTTCTTGATAGCACATGATGATGGATCCAGACCTACAACCAATGCATGGAGAAACATGTATGATGTCTTTAAACTTCATAAAAATCATTGGATTTATTCCTAATTATTTATAAGGCATTCAAATAGGGTTAATCATGACAATTTTTTTGAGCCAAAATGAGGAGTTTCATGCCACTTTTCATGTGGTTAAAGACTTGTATGGACACTTGTGCTTCCTAACCTTGCATGGTTCATCTCACATCCTATTCCCATGAAAAATTAATTTATTTTCTCAGCCTAAAAAGTGTCTTTTTGACCCTTGGACTTCTCTTTTCTCATCTTTCTCTCAAATTCTATAATAATTAGCCATTTTGGTATTGTAGAAGATGCCCCACCTAAGTATGGTGAAGCCCTACTCATTTTAATACCCTTTGATCAATAATACTATTGATGTTTACCTCCTCCATGACTGTTCTTAGTGTGTTCATTTGGAATGTTTGATTTTACGTAAGTGAATACTATGGATTCTCTAGCATGTTATTTCATTCTATCATTTATTTATAGTTGGAAAGCTTCTTCTTGTAGGGCATGTGAAGTGTTATAGGAAATGTCAACCATTGAGTGAGTTAGTATATTCATTAGTTCCCTCATATGTCTCTTGTATATTACTCCTAGCTTAGCACATTCATCCATAACCTCAAAATGTAACATTAATGTGACGAGATGAAGATTGGATAAGTGTATGCTCAGTTTGTCCCTTCATTTTAATTGTAATATGCATATGGATGGAAGTCATCAATCTATTTGGTGTATCACCTCCATTAGGATAGTTTTTTTAGTTATCTCTCTCCCTTTTCACCCCCAAAGTTTAGTTTTAGTTTTGATCCAAAGTGGTACATCAAGGGAACTAACCCTATCTAGAGATTAATCTCATTCCTTAGGCTACCCAAGAGCCTAGAGGTGTTTCCATTGTGCCACTTGGATGAGGATATATTTTCCATATCCTCAAATCATGAAAATACAAGTGATAACAATTTTTGGCATGCTCGGTGGGACTCTTGGTTGAAGAGGTTGATAGATTTTTGGTGTTGTCTATCAATAATTGGCTTTTAAAGGCATCTATTCAAGTATCAATAGTGACTCTGAAGATATATCATCTCATCAAGTAGCCTAGGTTATATTTTGAATATTGTTGGTAAAATTTTTATTTGTGTTCTTGATTTCAATGAAGTTCCATGGCTGACTTTGGTGTTGATTTTTGTTTTATACAAGTTGGTGAGGCATTTCAAGTTGTACCATTCCCTATCAATATGAACAAGTCCTTGGTAAATCTTGTCATGATCCTTACCATCATCAATATGACCTTTATTAGCTTAAATATTATTCTTTTTATCCCATTTATGAAGTATATCAGTCGTACAATTAGCCTTCTCTATGTCTTTGTCCTAGGTAACCTAGCCACTTCCCAAGCCAACCCATTTCCACCTTCAAGAAGACACTCTTGGGTTATGAGAGGTATATGTTAGATCTTGAAACACAAAGGGGATGTGTTCAAGATGTTCCTAGTAACCTTATTTATAAGGTTAGAGATGCATTATATTTGGTTAAAAAAGAGTGGACACCTATTGAGAGAGCCAATTGGCAAAGACTCACAAGTGAGATGTTTGATGTGAGTGGCCTAGTTTCTTCCTTATAGGATAGGCTAAGGGTTCATGAAAGGAAACATCACCAAACCTATATACCTTCATATCCACTTCACCAAGTTTTTTATAATTCATATATGAACCCTACTCATGATCCAAATCAAAGATATCAAATTCATCATTTTCCCAATTAGTTGGAGGAGAGAATTGAAAGGAGAAATATTGTATTTGAAGCTAATATTGATAGGTAAATTGAGTTGGATAATATGAATTTTCAATAGTCCATGTTAGAATCCAAATAAGTGGAGTTCAAACCCTCATTTCCCTCTCACATTGCATCCCCACCACCTCAAAAGGAGACATCTAGTCCTAATATCCTAAGCTGGAGAAAGATAGTGGCATCATGGGGAGAGAAAGTGGAGAAAAGTCTTGATAAAGAGTGTGAAGTTGAGAAGGAGATTGATCCTAGACCAAACCCTCCCACCCTTACTAAAGAAAAGACCTCTAGTCCCAATATCCTAAGCTAGAGTAAGATATTATAATCATGAGGAAAGAAAGAGGATGGAAGTTTGGTTGATAAGGAGTGTGAAGTGGTGAATGAAGTTGATCCTTTTCAAGTTCCTCTTACCTTTCCTTAAGAATATTATTTTGTCCCATGTCAGATATCATGTATTAATTATGCTCATGATTATTCCTATGAACTTCAAGGGAAAGTTTTCCAAGAAAACCTAGCCAAGAAAATTTAAGGGTTAGAGTCAAAGATGAGGTTATTAAATCAAGGTGTGATGGAGGGTTTAGACCTAAAATAATATCATATGCCTAAACACATTCAATATACCCTTCCTCAATATATTAATCAAGTTGAATCAGATGTAAATTAATTGGTTTTCAAATGGAAGGAATAAAATCAAGTTGTTTTAGCCCAAAATATACCTCCCCTTCCTCAAAATCTCTCAAAAGAATCCCCAACTCTGCATTATCAATTTGATTTTGAGCCCTATGTTCCACCTCCACCAACTGATTCATTTTTTCCTCATCTCATCACCCTTTTCCTTGATCGACATGTGGTGTGGGAACCTCAAGAAGATCAATTGGTTGAGTAAAATTCAAAACTCTTACTTGAATAAAGTGTAACTCCTCGGTAGCCTCAGTGGGCTAGGTCACCAGATTTCAAGATGCCTAGTATCAGCATCATTAAGAAGGAGTTTGAAGATCTTGTAGCCATTGAAAAACAAGATCAGATTATGATATATGAGGTTATATTTGAAAACTTGTGAGAGGTCCTAAGCACTGAAGAAGAGGTGAGCTCTTGTTCTTTGGTTGATGATGAAGAATACACTCTTTGTGTTGAAGAAGAAATCTTGGAAGAGGTCCTATTATAATCTAAAGAAGAAGATGAAGAAGCTTCTCTTGTTTTTACCATTCATGATGATGATTAAAGTGAAGATGATGATTTTTTGTAGATATTTGATGAAAATTTCAAAGATTTTGAATCTTTCAAGGGGTATATAAGTACTTTAGGTCTGGTTGTAAGTGATGGTAAGAAAAATAACATTTTCCAAAATGTCATAGATGAGCAAGGTGAAATTTTCCAACATGTCATAGGTGAGAAAGAGAAAAGTATACATCAGCCTTTAGAGATAAAGACAAACCTATTTGGCCTAAATCTTTCAAGGAAAAAAAAATCATTCCTTTTGAGACTATGCCTACAAAGAAGATGAAAGTTGATCATTATAAAGATAGTGGATATCAAAATGATGTACTTTTACAAGGTCAAGAGGAATATGTATACATTAGAGACCTATTTGAAGATAATATACTTGAGAACAAATCAAGTCAAGTGCCAAGGAATAGGTCTGGTCCATCAAGTGTGCAATATAAAGAGCAATATATTTGGCATCCTCATCCATCTCATGCAAAAAGAGATTCAATAAACTTTCCCTTGGATCCTAAAAAGGGAGGTATGATTGGTTGTTAGTTTTTTATAATATTTTGTTTTTTGTTTCCCCCATCTTCTTTGAGCACATGTGTGTGTGTGTGTATGTGTGTGTGTGTGTGTGTGTGTGTGTGTGTGTGTGTGTGTGTGTGTGTGTGTGTGTGTGTGTGTCTTTTTATTTTACTTACTTTCTTTTATTTGTATCCTTTGCTTTGTGTGTTTGAGGTAGTCTTTTAGTTGTCTTATATTGGTCAATTTTATGGTCAATGGTCAAAGGTATACTTATTTTTTTTAGACTCTAGATGAATCCTAAGCCCAATGGACTAATAAGGCTATTGGTCTAGTTAGTATAATAGGCATACTAACCATATGAGTCACTAATTTGTTGACCAATTTGACTTTTACGTCAAATTGGGGCACCTAAAGGTAAAAAATTATTTTTCAGAGGTTTTATGGAGAAAAAAATTTGGTCACAAAGTCTATGATATGTTATTTTATGCCATTCAATGTTATATTGGCCTTAGTCATCAGTTTCATTAGCTAACATGTCCTTTTGAGTCATTTTAATGGTCAAAATTGAGAATTTAATGACTTATATGGATTTAGTGGGAAGTGTGAAGGTTAAAAAATATGATGTCATGTCCCATATGTCCTTATATATTTTAAATAACTAACAAAATAGAAAAGTGGTAGGTTCAACAAAAGAAAAGGTAGTTTTATTGAGAAAGGAGAAGATTTTGGCACTTGTACGACCTCTTTGGGAAGTGTACGATGTGGATAAGGTTTAAATGTACCTCTTAAAATTCCCCCTGCTAAGTTCCATGATTTTTTTTCTTTGTAAGTGTTATTTCTGAGCTAAAACCATTTTGCTCCTTTTTCACCTTTCTTGGCGAATAGAATTGACTTGTAGGTTTATACTTAGTACGATCAGCATAAGAGGTTTCAATAAAAATGATATTAGGGGTATATTATACATTTAGATTCCATTCTATGTTTTTTTATAGAGGAATGGTGTCCTTAGCTTTATGAAACATCCCTAATAAGTTAACCTTCCAAATTTGCCTACTAATCATGTACCCCATGGGTTTTGCCTTGGTTTGAGTAGATATATACAATCCACTTGATAATATTGGTTCCAAATTATGTTTAATATGTATTCTCATGTATCTAATGGTTTGTTTCATGTTTTAAGGAGTTTTGATGATCCACATAGCTTAGATTGTGTTATAGATAGTCTTACACCATTTTCAAGATATTCAAGTTTTGATCATGGTTCTATAGGGTTGTAATATGCAATTTTTCCATGTTTTGAATATTACCTTATTTTATCCCTCCTTTAAAATTAATTCATCAAAAAATATTCATAGTTTGTAATCATATGCAAGAAACACAAGTAGGGAGCCATGAAGGTGTATTGCAGACATCTTTATAGAGAGTTCATGTTGGAAATGGAATGTGAAGGATTTATTAAGGATTTTAAACACCCTAATGTTTCATTCCAACATATTTATAGTGATATTAGGTGATTATGGAAGCACATTCCTTGGATGTATGGTTTCAACTCACTATCTGCCTATATATATGAAAATGCATCTGCAGGTGTCTTCATGAGTACCAACATGTTGGAAGGAATTTTTTGGGATAAAAAAGGTATATGATGATGAAGAGAGTGTTTTTGAAATATTTGGGTAAGTTAAAAACTCATATGAACCTTCATAACCATATCCACTACTTGAATTCATAGTTATTGCCTGCATATAACCCATATTTGCACCTACAAGTATCCTGATAGAAAGTTAAGTACCCATGTCAAGTGTTGAAGCAAGTGGTAGGAATTTTATTTTAAGTCATAGTGGTTTTAAAAAACATGAAAATCCTATTTTTATATGCAAATATTGGAAAATTTAAGTGGATATACCTTCAAACACAAGATGACTGATTTAGGCTTTTCCCCCTAAACTAAGCAAATAAAGGCCCATAAAATTTTTGATAATGGAATATGACATTGATAATTGAGGTTTTTATGAGTTATAATGATCTTTATTGATAACCTGTAGGATATAAAATAACTTTGAAAATTTTGTGGTCAAAAATGTTAGTGGAGGTCAATTTTTAGATGGTCCAAAGTTGCCCATGAAAACACTACAACCAGGCAATGATATCTACAGTTAGAGCTCCAAAAGAGACCTTTGTCATCAAAATGGAAAAATTACACTTGTCACCATGTTTTAATAATTCCAAATGATTAAGGTGAAATTTATTCTCTAAATGATCATCCAGACAAGATGATAGATGATATCATTTTCCTCAACAAGCACCTACCAATTCATACAATGGACTGAGAAGATACACGTACAACCAACCAAGGGTAAGGTTTGTGGAGGTGTGTCATGCATGTAAAAATAAGAATAATATGAACTTGGTTAAAATGAGGATAAAAATAGGAATTTATTATAGGGATATTTTATCCTATAGACATATTTATATGCCCTCCCATTTGACAATGAAAACCTACAGTCAACTATGGTTGCCCATGGCAAATAGTGAACTAAAGAAGAGAGTTCTTTGATGACTAGTATTTTCCAAGGTGAGTGAAGGTGTTAAAAAGTTTTTTTTGAATTTAAGGACTCTATGGAGTCATAAGGATATTATTTCCTTTGTTTTCCAAGCTTGGATCATGCATCAATCACATACAATAGGGTCTTACGGGTAAGGGTGTCTCAATCCAATGAGAACACAATTTGGGCCTCCATTGAGAATATAAGTGAAACCAAGATGAATTAAAGGTGATATGCATACTTTTTGACCACAATTTTGGTTTAATGACGTGTTATAACTTCATAATTACCTTAGTTAAGCTCAATAACACATATAATAGGGTCCAAAAGGAAAAACCTAGTCAAGAGGTAGGAAGCTCAGTATTGTTGATTAAAGAAGTATGGACAGTGATTGAGGGGTTTTTTTAATTATTCCAAAGGGTATAAAATGATTAAAAATGATAATTTCCATACGTTTCAAGATTTAAGGTTTCCCATAGGTCCCTTTAACTCAGAAGGTCAACCTTAGTGGATTATGGTGGGTAATGAACAGGGTCGTAGTACTACTTACCATGGAGATAACACAAAAGTGAAAAAAATGACTTCAAAAATGTTTCAAATGACTCCATGGAAACCTAAGAAAGGGGATATAACATTATTTCAAGGTTCAATTGAAACATATACACCTATAAGGGTACCTTATAATGTAAAACATAGTTAGGATTATACTTACAGTCTTGATAATGCAAGGATAGCAAGGGCTATATAGAGAGTTAAAGTGATGAATTGGCCTAAAGAATATTAATTATGTATATTAGTGTCTCTATAGGATATTTATAATTAAAATCAATCAAAGTAAGGGGTCCTATAGAGAAAAACATAGTCCATGGACAGCAAACCTAGCACAGTCAACTTCCATACAATCTATCTTGGAAATGGAGAGTTGAAAGGTCTAGTGACCTAACCAAGGGATAATTTTTTTTAGAGAACCTTTATAACTTGTATAAGGAACTCATACATTAAAATAGTTTTATAAAATATGGGAATTACCCCCTATTTTGTCTCAGATAGGGGTACTTCCCTTTGTGCATAGGAGGTAGGTTTGAGGAAGGAAAATGATAAGGTGAACCTGAAGTTGTTTGGACCCTAAATAAAGGTATTTGGAATTTTATTACATCCATAAAAACATTATAAATAAGTATTTCAAGAGAAAAACTAAACAAGTTGTTCTATGAGCTATAGGGTGTAGTCAAGCTTATTAGGTAAGATTCAATCCTAAAGCTAAATAAGGAGTCAGTCATACTTATACAAATAGATATGAGATATAACATATTGAAACATGATATTTGGGTCAATAAAAGAGTTGATCAAGATTTTAGAGTGAAAATAAAACTAAAGGAATCCCTACTTGAACCTCAAACCAATTCAGACATGTAGGAATGGAAGAAACAATCTTTAGTGGGTAACTTTGAGTGCTCATTTCTCTTTTGAGGATATAAATGGGAGTATAATAAGTTTAAGGATGTTATTAAAGTAATTGAACATAAAATTAGTGAAATTTGTTTGAAATTTTAATGTGAAACTTGTATGAACAAAGCTTAAGAATTAAAACTATCAGAAACCCTTACAAACCCTAATTAGTGACCTGATGGAGGAAATGGAGTTAGATAGTTGACCAAATGGAATAGTTTTCTCATGAAACCTATTGGAACTTGAATAAGGCTCCCTAAATATACTTCTCACCAGGATGAGTTGTATGGACTTATACAGACATGGTAGAAATAGGGTATTTTTTACCATTTTTTATGTTGTGTAGGCTAAAGGAGGACTTTGAAGGTAAAATAACGTTTGGGGGAATTTTTAGACTTGTTATAACTTCTTAAAGTCATTTAATTTCAATAAAAAAATCCTAAGTGTCCAAACCAAGTGCTTCATCTCAGCTAGTCAAAATTGGCATATTGGACAAGCTTGTGAAAGGTGTGAAAACTTCAAGAGGATGTATTTTTAAGGTGTCCCTAATGATTATATGTATATATAGGGCTTTGAAACTTGTAATACAATACATCCCATGGATTGGCATGGGAAAATGAATCCAAATTTGAGGCTAATTATGTAGGGTACATAGAAAAGGAGTTTTCTTGACAACATATGATGATGGCTCCTTTTTAGGTGATTCCAAAGGACCAAACCTACAACCAATGCATGAAAAATCATGTAAAATATCTTTAAAATTCATACCAATCATTGTACCTATTCCAAACTATTTATAAGGTGTTCAAATATGGATAATCATGAAGGTAGTTTTTTTGAGCCAGAATGAGGAGTTTCATGCCACTTTTCATGAGTTTTATGATTTGTATGGACACTTTTGCTTCATAAAATTGAATTGTTCATCCCAGATCCTCTTCTCATGCATAAGTAACTAATTATCTCAAATTTAAAGTTTCCTTATGACCCTTAGACTTCTCTATTATTCTCTCTCTCTCTCTCTCTTTCTCTCAAGTTTTATAAGAACTAGCCATTTTGGCATTGTAAACGATGCTCCATATGAGTATTGTGAAGCCATACTAATTTGTATACATTTTGACAAATAATACTACTAATGTTTACCTCTTCCATGAATATTATTAGTGTGTTCATTTGGAATGTTTGATTTTTCATAAGTGAAGACTGTGGATTCCTTAACATGTTATTTCATTCTACCATCTATTTTTAGTTAGAAATCTTCTTCTTATAGGGAATGTGAAGTGTTCTAGGAAATATCAAGGATTGAGTGAGTTTTTATATTAATTAGTGCTTTCATAGGCATCTTATCTAGTCCCCCTAGATTTTTAGATTCATCCATAACCTCACAATATAACATTGATGTGAGAAGATGAATATTAGAGAAGTGTATGTTAAGTTTTTCCCTTGATTTTAAGTGTAATATGCATATGGTTGAAAGTCATCAATATATTTGGTGTATCACCTCCATTAAGATAGTTTGTTTTCAGTTATCTCTCTCCCTTTTCACCCCCAAATTTTATTTGTAGTTTTTATCCAAAGTGGTACATCAAGGGATCTATCCCTATCTAGAGATTCATCTCATTCCTTAGGCTACACACAATCCTAGAGGTGTTTCCATTGTGCCACTTCAATGAGGAGAGCTTTGCCATCTCCTTAAAGGGTGAAAATCCAAGTGACAATAGATTCATGATAGACCAAAAGGGACTCAAATTTCATTTGATTCATGTCCACTATATGTACTAAAACCTATTATATTGATGACATAAGAGATTAAGTGTGTGTGAATGACTAAGTGGTATATGAACGAGGAATGGTATATATAAAAGGTAGATTTAGGCCTAATTGAGTATTCTAAGAGTAACCAAATTAAATAGAATATTATTAAGTATAAGGATGTCTTGTATACCATAAAATGGGTGTAGATAATTTTTAATGAATATCTGATAGTGTGTCTACATATGAATATCAAAGTCATATGACCTAATCAGTCTTGAAGAGACCTAGTTGAGTGAAGAGGCCTAGAAGGTAGTCTAAAAGGGATAAGAGTGTGAAGAGATGAAGAGGTGGTCATCATATATTTGCTGAGAAATGTAGTGTTTTGAAGGTGATCGAAATAATCAGGTGGTTGAATTGGTGTTGAGTCATCTAGGGGGTTGGTGCCTCCTTTCAAGTGGGTGTTTGCTAAAACCTAGTCAAGTGGGTGCTTGGCTAGTTGGGGTTGGTAATAAATGTGGATTTGGTTCTTCAATAAATTTTATTTTTTTAATTATAATAATGTAGTCCATTTTAAAATGTTAGTGGGTTTTCTTTCCATTGAGGTTTCCCACATATGTGATGTGTTCTTGTATTTAGTATTCATGTGTATGGTTACTTGTGCTTAGATTGATCTATATGTTTATATGAATGGGTCATTGATCCAAAAATTGAAATATTTGGTTGAAAGATAATTCAAGAAACAAGAAAAAAACAATTAAAATAATTTTATCTCTGATAAGATATCTTTTATTGATCAAATTTGTAGATCCAAACATATGCTTATCTCTGAGAAGAGATGTCTGATTTCCATTTCGGGTTACATCTTCATTTATAAATGTTTTTAATGTTTGGGAAGGATATTTAAGGTCACAAATATTGAGGGAGATGAATTTTTTTGACTTCCATGATTTACAACAATACAGAATTTGAGGGATTATTATTTTTAGAAACTTACTATTTTTAGACTACACTAGTAAAATTGAAATTTAGGACACTTCCATTGGATTTTATGGGGTAAAAATTCATTTAGTCAATCTCAATTCCATCTCAAAATTTTTCCCTCATTATTATCTTTCCAATGGTTCAAACGATGAATCAATTGGAGCTACGGTGCAAAAGTTATGGCTCCCAGAAGTTCCGCCATCAATTGGGGTGGACCCATCACCCGAATTGTCATCTAAATTGTTGTCCAGATCAATCATGAAAATTAAGTGGATTTTAATGAATATTTTAATGAATTATTCAGCCCTCCATCTCAATAATTATGATTCAAAAAACCCACATTCATTAAATATGTGAAACAAGACTTATCATATTAACGATGTTTTGATCCCCCTAAATAACTTTAGTCTGTTAGTTTTGTGGGGAACATCAGTTAGTTATTGTTGACCAAATTTTACCTTGCATGTCAAATTTGGATTCCTATAGGTAAAAAATTGATTTTTATATTTTTATACAAGGTCTACTATTTTTCCATGAGGTATATCATAAGTCATTTCATGTTATATTAGCCTTGGTCATTAGTTATTTTAGTCCTTATGTCCTTTTGTGTCATTTTGGGGTCAAAATAGGGCAATAAATGAGTTGTAAAGAATCCTATGGAAGTGTGAAGGATAAATAATTTTGATTTAACATGACATGTGTCCTATTATTCCTTAATAAATTGTTCATAGCTAAAAGTGATAGGTTCTTTAGAAGAAAGAGTAGTTTTCTTAGGAAAAGAGAAGAGTTTGGCACTCGTACATCCCATGGGGGAAGGTGACACATGAGATAAGGCCATGGAATGTCTCTCAAACTTCCTAAATCTCAATTACACATTTAAAATTATTTTTAAGTTCCAAATTTGAGTTAAAACTATTATTCTCCTTCTTCATCCTTTTAGACACACATAACTAGTCAGTAAATTTATGCTTAGTACAGACAGTTGGAGAACTTCTAGGTAAAATGACTTTTGGAGGTGAAATTAAACTAAGAGAGATTAACTTCCATAAAAATATTTTTAATAATGGTGGCCTATTATTTATGAATCATCCTCATTAAGTTGATTATGTTTTTATGCTTGATAATATGTGTACCCTATAGGTTTTACTCTTGTTTGGATGATTTCATACAATCCAATTTTTGAGATTGGTTCCAAAATATTTTGACTCCCTTATCTCATGTTCTCCATGATTGGTTTCACATTTGAAAATTATTTGATATTTCAAATAACTCACTTTGTAAGAGGGTGTTGAGATTGAACTTACATTCACATTCCACCATTTAAGGAAAGGCTCTTTCTCTGCAAGGGGTTTGATATGATGTAATATGGTGTTTCACACATTTTCATGGTCATGATAATGTAATTCTTCCAAATTTCCAATTTCCAAGGTGAATATCATTGAGGTCACAATCCATTGGTATGCACAGTCATCTCCTAGCTCTTCCTCAGTCTTAGTCATGACTTATAAAGGCTCTAAGAACATCCATGGAGGTATAATGAAGGTTTCAAATTTTTTTAATATCCTATAGTAGCATGAGTTATTGGTTTGAACTTAAAAATTGTAAAGATTCCATTATAGTTGACTATATGTAACACTTCTATATAGTTTGCCATGGAATTGCACCTAAAGGTGCTTGCAAGGGAGAATCACATTAGAATAATGATTTTAAAACTATTTTCAAAGTCTTAATAATGAAAAGTACCCATTAGGATAATTGGAGAAGATTATAAATATATTCATGAGTTATAAAACTAGAAACATTATCCACACCTGCACTCACTGCCTATACGTACAAAAACCACCTATAGGTGGTGCTAACAGAGGATTGAAACTACATATATGGAGGTTTTGAGACACTGTGTAATTCTCCTTGAAGTCCTAACATGTTGAATAGACCCTATAATGCATGTTTGGTATGTTAAGTTGGAAGGTAAGAGTGAGGAATCCTTCAAAGGGTGAAGTGACTAAGTTTTAGGATCAAATCCCCAAAACATGAATATAGAGCACCCTGACATTTTGTAGAGATCTTTTAACAAGGTTACTAAGACTCTAGATGAATCTAAGTATGTTTTCCTAGTAGTAACTACATAGGATAAGAGCCATGAAAATTTTTGGAGGGTTAAATATCAATGGAAGGTGTTTTTTGAACACCTCAAAGATGCACTTTCATGATTTTAAATCATTCAATGATATCTACAACAATCCAAACTAAGTGGTTACTTATAGCCATGTGGTGGAGTTTTGGCGTTTGGGACTAAGATAGATGGCCTTATTTCATTGAGAAAAATATGTCAGTTATTAATTGAACATAAAAGTGAACCATTAAATAAATTTGGACCTTCTATCACATTTCCAATTTGTACACTAAGAAATGTCTTCCTACAGCTTATAACTCAGAGTTGTTTAAGGCTCACTCTTGGAAAAGTATGAAAGGATAAGGTATGTTTAGTGTTTGAAGGAGATATTTAGGGAACTTATCAAAGTTATAAAGTTTTTTAGGTGGTAAATTATGATGAAATTTATATCAAATTTCCCAATGTCCCTAATAGGCTACTATAGTCATGTTAGCCCTTCAAGGTATAAGTTTAAGTGGTTAGGGGAAGAACACTAGATTTGAAATCATGTATTGAACCTTATGGGTAGGATAAAATAAATATAAAACCTTAAAATTAAAGTATAATACTATTATGCATGGTTTCATGTCTAAAATAGACCCACACAAGAGATAGTCTATACATAGGCCTCGGCAAGCACCTACAACCAGTCCTCAAGAGTTATACTCAGCTCTAGGTGCCAAAGGGAGAAGTGGAAAACTTTAAGAATATGTTTGAACCTTATTGATTTAAATTAATATAAATTAGTATATATGTCACAAATATATTGATATATACTATGTTTTAGGTTTTTTACTCACCTATAATTTCCTCTTTCCTAAGAGGTTGATCTATAAGTGACTACTAGATTCTACACTTCCCCTAACAAAGATTTAAGTAGGTAAACATTTACTTTAGTATATATAGGGTGATAAAAAATGTATTATGAGATTAAAAAGGGACTTGAAACCTTTTCCAATAAGAATCTTACCCATAGGATCTTATTTGACCTACAGTTGACTGGGTCTGATTTTGATAAACAATGAGCAGGTTTGAAATCTTAAGTGATGTTATAGCCTAGGTAAGGTGAGTATAAGTTAAAAAAAAATACTATATTATATTTTAAGGTTTAAAATAGTATAAATACATTATTTCAAAGTATAATCTATGTAGCATAACCTATAGGTGTAGTATAATGGAACAGAACATAGTCAGAAATGGAATTTAGTCTAAGCTAAGCAAGGTGTATGAAGGGTACATGAAAGGTTGGAGTTATGAATGTATATTGGGACATATCCATAAGGATAATTATATTATTTATATTCCCTTAATAGTATAATAAATTAGATAATGAGCACAAATTAATCATACATAGGTCATACTACAAATCCATACAGTTAGTCTACTTTCCTAGGAACATGTTTTGGATTTTGAAAGTTTTGGAGGATAAAATGATATGACTAAAGGATGATTTTTTATGTAAAAGGTACTAAGAACTTGGAAAAACCTATAAAACATTAATTTTTTTTTAGTAAATAGTGTTATTATCCTCTATTTTATCTTAGATAGAGGGTACTTCCCCTTATGAATAAATTGGTAGGCTTTAGAGAACAAAATGAAAATAAGTTTTTTTGAACATTTTATAGAGGTATATTAATATTAAAAACACATATGAAATTATTAATAACATTTTATAGAATAAGGAATCCAAATAGGGTGTCCTAGACCTTCAAACTTGCAAGTAGGCCTATTAGGCAAGGTTCTAAGCCAAAGCTAAATGGAGGGTCAAATTTTTTATAACCTCAAGTGAAAAATAAATTGGATTGAACCATGTTCCTAGTGATAAATTAGGTGTGTTTCAAGCATATATTTTTCATAAATAATAAGGGTAATCCATTTTTGACCTTTAAGACAAATCAAGTCTACTAGGCATGGTTAGGGCTAGATTTCAAATGATAGGTCACTTCAATTCATTAACCTTGTAAAATTTTTATAATGGATTGGAGAATTATTATTAGTTCATAATAGACATTTATAATCTTGTATAATGTATAGAAACCCTTGAAAAAGTCACTTTTGGCTCAGAGGTAATTTAAGCATGCATTAAATGAGAAAATAGGCTTGATAGGCCAAGTTGAAATGCTTAGATTTCCTTTAAGGATATGCATGGAAATATAAGAAGTTTTGGGAAGTTAACAGGGGCCTTGAAGATCACATTTGTGTATTTTTTTTGAAATTCCAATGTCCAACCTTCATGAACAAAAATTAAGAGTGGAAACTAGCCTAAAACCTTACCAACCCCTAAATAATGACCTAATTAGAGAAATGAGGATGAATGGATATTATAATGGACTATAATGGCATTAAAAATGATCATAGTTTTAATAATACTCTCTCAATATCCCTACTATTAAGATTAATTATATGGAATTATACAATTGGAGTACAAAATAGGGTTTTCTTGACTATTTTATGCATTATACAGGTTATAGGAGGTTTCAATAGATGAAAATCACATGGAATGGAATATTAGGACTTAAAAACTCCTAAGTTATTTAACTAACTACTTCATCTCAGCCAGTCAAAATTGAAATAGTGAACATGGTAGTGAAAAATGTGAAAAATCCAAGTGGAATTGATTTTAAGGTGTGACTGATGATTCTAAGTCCATTGAGGGTATTGAAACATGTAATCCACTCAATTATAAAAATAATTGTGGAAAAATGGTGTATTTTTGGAGGCCAAGGGTGTAGGGTGTGTGAAAGAAGAGCTATTTTGTGTGTAGGTAGTGATAGCTCCTTTCTAGATGATTCCAAATGACCAAGACTACAACCACTACATGGAAAGTCATGTATGCAACCCTTCCTAGTCATTAAAATAATCATACATATCCCTAGTTAGTCTTATGATGTTAAAATAGGTCCAAATCATGAAGGTAATTTTCTAAGCCAGAGTGAGAACTAATACACCACTTTTTAAGAGTTTCATGACTTGGGGTGACACTTGTGCTTCTTGACCTTTCATGGTCCATTTCACACCCTATTATCATGCAAAATTAACTCCTTTTATCATATTTACAAGTTTCCTTATGACCTTTGGACTTCTTGTTCTTCTCTCTCTCTCAAATTTTATAAAAACTAGCCATTTTAGCCTTTGTAACTTATGCTCCACATGAGTATGGTGAAGCCTTGTTCATTTTCATACCATTTGATCAATAATACTACTGATTTTTACCTCTTCCATGAATATTCATAGTGTTTTTTATTTGGATGATGGATCTTACTTAGTGATGACTCTTGTTTCCTTAGCATGTTGTCTCATTCTCTCACCTATTTTTAGTTGGAAATCTTCTTCTTGTAGGTCATGTGAAGTGTTAAGGTTGAATGAGTTATCCTATTAAATAGTGTCATTTTAGACTTCTTGTCTAGTCTCCCTAGCCTAAACATTCATCCATAACCTCATAATGAAATATTGATGTGAGAAGATGAAGATTGGAGAAGTGTATGTTGAGTTAGTCCTTTATTCTCATGTGTAACATGCATCTAGTTTGTAGTCATCAACTATTTTTGTGTATCACATCCCTTAAGATAGTTTGATTTTATTTTTCTCTCCCTTTTCCTTATAAGTTTAGGTGTAGTAGTGTTCTATAAGTGTAACATCAAGAAAGTTAGCCCTATCTAGAGGTTCACCTCATTCATAGGTTACCCAAAATTATAAAGTTGTTTCAATTATGCCACTTAGATGAGGAGAGATGAAACATCTCCTCAAAGGGTGAAAATACAAGTGACAACAATTTTTGGCATGCTTGGTGGGACTCTTACTCTAAGAAGTTGAAATATTTTTGGTGTTGTCTTTTAACACATCAAATTTTGGAGGCATCTATCTAAGCATCAATGGAGACTCTAAAATTACATCAACTAGTCAAGTAGCCCAGGTATTCTTTTTGAAGATTATTGATAATCATTCCTTATGTTCTTGCTTCCTAATGAATTTTCATGGCTGACCTTGGTGTTGAGTATTATTTTACACAAGTTGGTGGGACATTTCAATCTTATAAAATTCCCTATCAACATTTGTGTGAATATTACCATCCTTATCATGATACCTATCAAATCCAACATGAATCTTATCATCCTTGTTATGTTTTTATCAACCCTATAACCAACTTTATCAATATCTTTCTCCTCCTAGTCAACCTAGTCACTTCTTAAGTCAATCCATTTCCACTTTCAAACAAACTCTCTTGGGCTATGAGAGGTACATGATAGAGCTTGAAACATAAAGGGGACATGGTCTAGAGATTCCTGGTCATTGCATTTATAAGGTGAGAGATACTTTAGATTTGGTCAAAAAAGAGTGGGCACTTATTGATAGAGCCAATTGGCAAAGGCTCATAAGTGAGATGTTAGATGTGAGTGGCCTAGTTTCATCCTTAGAAAATAGGCCAAAAATTCATGAGAACCAATCTCACCAAACCTATCAACTTTCATATCCACATCCCCAAGATTTATAGTAGTCCTACTTGACCCTTATTTATGAGCCCAATCAAGCTTATCAAAGCCATATTTTTCCCAATAGTATAGAAGAGAGAGTTGGGAAGAAAAACCTTATTTTTGAAGAAAACTTTGATAGTCAGATTGAGTTATCTAATATAAAAATAAATCAATCCATCTTAGCAAAAAAAGAAGTGGAATTTAAACCCTCATTACCCTCTCCCATTGCATCCCCACCTCAAGAAGAGACCTCAAGATATGATATTCCAAGTTGGAGATAAGGTGGAGAATCCAAGCCTAAGGAGATTATAAGTTTCTTAAATACTTAATCCACTCCTCCAATTACATCATTACCTCAAGAAGAGACTCCTAATCCTTTCATCCTAAGCTATAATAAGGTAGTATAATCATGGGGAAAGAAAGAAGATAGAAGCATAAATAAAGAGTGTAAAGTTGAGAAAGAACTTGATCCTATGAAAGTCCCTACCAAACTTCCTCAAGAGACTCCTTTTCTTACATGTTAGCCCTCTTATACTCCTCATCCTTATGATGATGCATATAAACTTCAAGAGAGACTTTTCCAAGAGAACCTAGCCAAGTAAATTGAAGAGCTAGAGTTAATAATGAAATTGTTGAGTCAAGGTGTGATAGAAGGTTTAGAGCCAAAAGAAGATCTTATGCCTAAACACACCCCATATAACCTCCCTCAAGAGAGTGCTCAAGTTGGATCAGATTTCAATGAAGTGATTATCAAGTGGAAGGAAGATAACCAAGATATTTTATCCCAAGGCCTACCTATCCTTCCTCTAGAAATCCCAAGAAAATCCCCTATAATGCATTCTCAATCTATTTTTGAGCCCTATATTCCACCTCCACCAACTAGTTAATCTTTTCCTCATCCCATCACCCTTTTCTATAATAATACTTGGTGTATGGGAACCTAAAGAGGAGCATTTGGTTGAGTAAAATTTATAAATCTTGCTTGAAGAAAGTACAACTCCTTAGCAACCTCATTGGGCTAAGTCACCTAATTTTAGGATTCCTAGTCTTGGCATCACCAAAAAGGAGAAGGGGATTAAAGATATTACAACCCTTGAGAACCAAAATCAAGTTATGATAGTTGAGATACAACTTGAGATCCCTTAAGAGGTCATAAATCATGAAGAAGAGGTGAGTCCTTGTGTTGAGTCTTTTTGTTGTGTTGATAATGAGGAATGAATTTTTGTGTCAAAAAATAAATATTAGATCGATTCCTTTTTATTCTAAAGAATATTATGAGGGAGATTATCTTGTTTTTCCCCTTCATGATGTTGATCAAAGAGAATATGAGGAATTTTGGTAGTAGTTTGAATTTTTTGAAATAACTTTGAGTCTCTCAAGGGGTCTACAAATACCTTAGAGATAATTAAAAGTGATAGTAAGCAAGATGACATGTTTCAAAATGTCATAGAGGAGCCAAATCAAAGTTCACCTCAGCATTTGGAGGTTAAAATAAGATTCTATTTGCCTCAATCTTCCAAGGAACAAGAAACCATTAATCTTGAAACCATGCCTACAAAGAAGATGCAAGTTGATCATGAGATGAAGAATGGGCACCAATATGAGGTATGTGCACAAGGCCAAGAGGAATTTTTTATATTAGAAACATATTTAAAGATGGTCTATTTTAAAGCATAGAAAATGAAGTGTCAAGAAGTAGGTATGATCTAGCAAGTGTTTAATCTAAAGGGAAACATGCTTGGCACCATGATTCATTTCATGAAGGAGATGAAAGAAACTTTATTTTTGATATTTGGAAAAGGAGATATGATTAGTTGATATTTGTGCATAGTTGTTTTTTTACTAATTTCCCTAAGTGTTTTGATCACATGTGTGTCTTGTTAGTGTGTTTGCTTTGCTTGTGTGTGTCCTTTATTTTGTGTGGTTAAGGTAGTCAAGTGGTCTTGTCTTGATCAAATATTATGGCTAATGGTAAAAGTCCACTTGTGTGTTTCAAACTTTAGATGACTCCCTAATCCTAATGGACTAATAAGTCTACTAGTCTAGTTAGTATACAAGGCATACTACCCCTATGAGTCACCAATTTCTTGACCAAATTTGACCTTACAGGTCAAATTGGGACCCATATATGTAAAAATTGATTTTTATAGGTTTATATTGGGTATAATATTTTTTCATGAGATATATCATAGATCATTCGATGTTATATTAGCCTTAGTCATTAGTCATTTTAGTCTTTTTGTCCTTTTGTGTCATTTTAAGGTCAACATAGGGCACTAAATGAGTTTTAAAACATCTTAAAGAAGTGTGAATGTGTAATAAGGATTATTTCACATTACATGTGTCATATTATGCCTTAATAAACTATTCATAACTAAAATTGATAGGTTGTTTAGAATAAAAAGCAATTTTCTTGGGAAAAGAGAAGAGTTCAGCACTTTTATGGCCCATGGGGGAAAGTGACACATGGGATAAGGTCATGGAATGTATATCCAAAGTCATTAAGATAAATTACAAATTTTAAATTATCTATAAGTTCCAATTTTGAGTTAAAATGGTTCAACTCCTATTTCATCCTTTTAGACAAAAATAACTAGTCAACAAGTTTATGCTTGGTATGGATAGTTGGAGAATTTATAGGTAAAATTACTTTAGGAGGTGAAATTAAAATTAGATATATTAATTTACATAATAATATTTTTAAAAATGGTAGCTTTTGCTTTACGAACCATCCTCATGAAGCTGACTATGTTTTTTTTCTTGTTAATCTATGCACCCTACAAGTTTTGCTCTTGTTTGGATGATTTTGTACAATCCAATTTATGATATTGGTTCCAGATGATGTTGAATCCATTTTATCATGTTATAAATTATTTGTTTCACATTTTAAAATTATTTTATAGCTGAAACAACTCACTTTGTAGGAGGGTGTTAAGATTGAACTTGCATTCAAATTCCACCATTTGTAGAAAGCCTCTTTATCAAAAAAGGATTTGATATGATGTAATATGGTGTTTAAATCATTTAAATGATGATTTTAATATATTTATTCCAAATTTTAAATCTCCAAGGTGAGTATATTTGAGGTCACAATCCATTGGTATGCATAGTCAGCTCCCAACTCATCCTCAGTCTCAGTCATAATTTGTAAAGGCTCTGAGAATATCCATGGAGGTATAATGAAGGTTTAAAAGTTTTATAATATTATCCATCATAAATAGGTAGTGGTTTGAAATTCCAAAATTTAAAGAGTATATTGTAGTTGACTATATGCAACACTTATATATAGTTTATAGAATTGCACCTATAGGTGCTTGCAAGGGAGAATCACATTAGAATAAGGATTTTGAAACTATTTTCAAGGTATTAATAATGAAAATTACCCATTAGGATAATTTTAGAAGATTATAAATATATTCATGAGGTTTAAAACTATACACATTTTCAACACTTGCACTCATTACCTATATGTACAAAAGCCTTCTATAGGCGGTGCTAATAGAGGACTAAAAATGCATGTATGGAGGCTTTGAAACACTTTTTTATTATCCTTAAAGTATTTTAAGGTTTAAGATACCATATAATGCATGTTTGGTATGTTAATTTGGAAGGTAAGAGTGATGAATCCTTCAAAGGGTGAAGTGACTAAGTTTTGAGATCAAATCCCCAAAACATGAAAATAGAGCATCGTCACATTTTATAGAGATATTTTAACAAGGCTACTAAGAATCCAAATGAATATAATTATGTTTTCGTAGCATTACCTATATAAGACAAGATCCATGAATTTTTTTTGGGGGTATATATTAGTATAAGGTGGTTTTTGAACACCTCAAAGATGCACTTTCATGATTTGAAATCATTCAGTGAGATCTACAACAATCCAAACTAAGTGGTTACTTATAGACATGTGGTGGAGTTTTGGTGTTTAAGACTATGATAGATGAAATTATTTAATTAATAAACATATGTTAATCATTAATTTAATATTAAATTAAACCAATGAATAAATTTGAACCTTATATCACATTTCCAATCCGTACACTAAGAAATGTCTTCCTACAACCTATAACTCAGAGTTGTTTAAAGCTCACTCTTGGAAAAGTATGAAAGGATAAAGTATGTTTAGTGTTTAAAGTAGATATTAAGGGACTTTATCAAAGTTATAAATGTTTTTAGGTGGTCAAGTATGATGAAATTTAAGTCAAATTTCTCCAAGTTTCTAATAGGCTGCTATAGTCATGTTAGCCCTTCAAGGTACAAGTTTAAGTGGTAAGGGGAAGACAGATAACTTTGAAATCATGTATTGAACCTTATGGGTATGATGAAATCAAGATAACACATGAAAATTAAAGGATAATTATGTTAGGCATGGTTTCAAGTCTAGAACAGACCTACATAGGAGATAGTCTACACACAAGCCTGAGCAAGCACCTACAACCAATCCTCAAGAGTTACACTCAGCTCTAGGTGCAAAAGGGAGAAGTGGCATACTTTAAGAATATGTTTGAAACTTATTGAGTTAAATTAATATAATTTAGTATAGAGGTCACCAAGATAGGAATATATACTATATTTTAAGCTCTTTACTCACCTATAGTTTCTTCTTTCCTAAGAGGTTGATCTATAATTGGCTACTAAATTATACACTTCCCCTAATAAATATTTAAGTATGGAAACATAAAATTAAATATATACAGGGTGATCCCAAATGGCTTAGGATATTTAAAAGGGATGTGAAACCTTTTCTAATAAGAGTCTTACCAACAAGATCCTATTTGACCCACAGTTGATTGGTTTTAATTTTAACCAATAGTGAGCAAGTTTGAAATCCTAATTGATGGTCTAGCCTAGGTAAGGTGGGTATAAGTTCAAACCACTACTAGATGATCTTGGAAGGTGTTAAAGAGTATCACTCCATGTTTTCAATGTCTAATCTATGTAGGGTAACATATAGGTACAGTACAATGAAAGTGATTTTGAGGTGTGCATAATGCTTCTAAGGCCATGGAGGGCCTTGACACATGTAATCCAATCCATTTTATGAATTTTCATGAAAAAATGATGTCTTTTTTTAGGCCAAGTGTGTAGGGTGTGTGAAAGAAGAGTTATTTTGAGTGTAGGCAATGATAACTCCTTTTTAGATGATTTCATGTGACTAAGACTACAACCAATTCATGGAGAGGCATGTTTTCAATAGTTCCCCTTCATTAAAATCATCATAATTATCCCTAGTTATTTTTGGGATGTTCAAATAGGGCTAAATCATGAAGGCAATTTTTGAGCCAAAATGAGAACTTCTACACCACTTTTCAAGAGTTTCTTCACTTGGAATGATACTTGTGCTTCTTGATATTACATGGTATATTTCACACCCAACTCTCATGCACAATTAACTCCTTTTCATGGCTTGATAGGTATCTTTGTAACCTTTGGACTTCTTCTTCTCCTCTCTCTCTCAAGTTTTATAAGAACTAACCATTTGGCCTTTGTAACTTATGCTCCACCTAAGTATCATGAAGCCCTAGTCATTTTCATACCATTTGATCAATAAGAATACTAATTTTTAACTCTTACATGAATATTCATAGTGTGTTTTACTTGGATGATGGATCTTGCTTAGTGATGAATTTTGTTTCCTTAGCATGTTGTCTCATTCTCTCACCTATTTGCAGTTGGAAAGCTTATTCTTTCAGGTCATGTGAAGTGTCCTAGGAAGTGTCAAGGTTGAGTGAGTTATCCTATTAAATAGTATCATTATAGACCTCTTGTCTAGTCTCCTTAGCCTAAACATTCATCCATAACCTCATAATGCAACATTGATGTGAGAAGATGTAAATTAGAGAAGTGTATGTTGAGTTAGTCCCTTATTCTCATGTGTAACATGAAGCTGGTTGGTATTAATCAACTATTATTATGTATCACCTCCCTTAGGATATTTTTATTTTAGTTTTCTCTCCCTTTTCTATCACAAGTTTAGGTGTAGTAGTGTTCTGCAAATGGTACATCAAGGGAACTAGAATTATCTAGAGATTCACCTCATTCATAGGCTACCCACAATCTTAGAGGTGCTTCTATTATGCCATTTGGATGAGGAGAGATGATAAATCTTTTCAAAGGGTGAAAATATAAGTGAAAATAGTTATACAATACCCTCATCTCGTATCCTTGATTAAAACTCCATTGACTTGTCATTTCAACAAATCTCTTTAGGGGAGTATCAATTGTTAACTCTTATCACTTTATTAACCCCTTAGGTTTATGGATGCCCTAACCAATAGTCTAATTACCAACCTAACCTAGGAAATATTATCCCCTTTGATCCCATTTACCTCTAAAAACACTTAATCTATGGGGGAATTAATTAGTCCCCTTTATATGGGGAAAGTCAAACATGTACCAAACCATTCTCATCCAACTTTTAATTTTTTGACAAACCACGCTTCACACAAACCTATATACAATGATGTGATTGGATAGGATTTGCCATAAGACATTATGAACAAGGACCCCATGAATTTATGATATATGATCTTAGAAAACCACTTGAAAATCATGGCCTCAGTTTCAAGAAAACTCTTAAATCTAACAATGATAGCTCTATGTCATCCCATATATTTATAAATATGGATGAAAAAGTACCATCCTCCCCACTCAATTCTCCTATAGTAACTAATGACACCATTTACATCCCACCTAATTTATTTTCAATTAACACCATTCACTTGGTACCATTAATCAAAACAATGGAAAAACCCCCTAACTTTTCCTAACCTAATAGATGAGAATTCCTCCTCAGTCCATTTAATGGAGTGTCAGGATGATGACTCCATTTTAACATATTTAGGGGTAGGGGATTCATATATAAATAATATACTACCATATGTTTCTCCTAGTAATTTAAATGAGGTTATAATTTATATTAACATAGGAACACTTGAGGTCCCATTAAAAATCAAAGTTAGCCAATCCTTAGATTCTCAAGAGTACCTATACTTGGCAAAATTCATTGCTAATCATAGCTAAGCCTTTACTTGGTATTATAGTGATATGTGAGGAATAGATCCTATTACAGTTATCCATAACATTATCACCATCCCTAAAGCTAAACTAGTAAAAAAACTTCAAAAAATACATCTTTGCATAGCATGTATTATCAAGGAAGAATTATAGTGGTTGTTATCCATTAAATTTATCCAACCCAGTGATTATCCTCATTGGGTATCTAACATAGTACCTATCACAGAACCCATAGGGGGATTACACCTTTATATCAAATTTTGCAATCTTAACATTGCCTATCAAAAATATGATTTTCCCCTTCCTAATATTGACTAGCTCTTGGATCTCACTTCAGGACATAAAATGTTGTTACTCATGGATGGATTTTCTAGCTATAACCAAATCCTTATCGCTATAAAACATCAACATAAAACCTCTTTTATTACTCTATGGGGAAACTTTTGTTACAGGGTCATGCCTTTTAGATTAAAAATGTAGGATTGACATACCAACATGATAGGACCTATATTTTCCATGAATTAATTAACAAAATAATTCATCATTATGTGGATGATCTCCTTGGTAAATCTAGGTATCATAAAGATCACCTATCTATCCTTTAGAGAATCTTTGTCCATTTATTCAAATATCAAGTTTATCTCAACCCAAAAAAGTGTATTAAGGGTTTTATTAGGAAAAAATATGGGCTTTATCATTTCCCTTTGGGGAATTAAGGTTTATCCAGCTAAAATTAAATCCATTATCGATATGCCAACTCCCTCCAACCTTGAGCAACTTCATAGTTTACAAGGGAAACTATAATCTATTCATCACTTTATTTCATAATTATCTGACTGATGCCAATAATTCCATCACCTTCTTGAGAAAGATACCGAATTTATATGGGATTCAAATTTTCAAGTAGCATTTTATATGCTTAAGATGTATCTCTTATCTCCCATATCCTTATTCTACCAAGAGAGGATAAAGCTTTTTACTTGTATATATCACCTATAAACCACGTTGTAGGTGTCATGCTTACCCATTAAGATGTAAAACATAGATAATAAGAGGTTTATTATATAAGGTTCACTTTGGTCAAGTATGAGACTCATTACATGCATATTGAAAAACTATGTTTGGCCTTAGTATTCATAGATTTTAAACATCTCAACTAGTTACTTAATCATAAAACTTATGTGATTACTAATATTGATCCTCTTAAGTTTATGAATTCAAAAACCTATCAGAATTAATGAATGGAAAGATGGATTATGATTCTTTCCAAGTTTGATCTCAAATTCCTTAATCATAAGTTGATTAAAGGGAATATCATTAGTGATCAATTAGGTGAGGCTCCCCTTGCTAATAATCTACCATCTAGTTATGAATTTTTTGATGAGTTTATAGCCTCCAAATCTCAAGGAGATATCAAATATCATATGACATTATTCTTTGATGGATCAAAATGTGAATGTGGAGGGGGAGAAAGGACTATTATAATAACACTAGAAGGCATTCCTATACCCCTATTTTTAAACATTATTTCAACTGTACTAATAATATGGTAGAATATGAAGCCCTAATTATAGGTAGGGTTAATTTTAAGAGGCCCTACTGGAAAACCTACTAGAAATATTTTTATAATCTAGTGAAATTTTATTTTTTGGTGTGGTGAATCCTTTATGGGTGATGGAAAATCATCTATTTTATTTTTTCCACATAATGGTTCAGCTATACCACAAGACATATGCCGAGTGATTATAGTAAAAGAATATGTTGAATGCCCATTCCAAACACTTACACTGGATGATTGGGCCAAATGGTTGGATTTAATAGATGGACCAAATAGTTGGGTCAAATGGTTAGGTTGAATGGTTGGGTCAAATAGTTAGACCAAATGGATGGTCCACATGTTTGGACTGAATGGCAGGGATGATCAACTAGGTTGAATAGAGGTGTCAAATAGTTGGGCCAAATAATTGCTCCTAAAAATCAAGCTAAATTCCTAATCCAAATGGATTTCTGAGTTAAATGCCTAAGTCAAATGACTTTCTGAGGTTCTTCTTGTTGGTTTGGTTGGTATTTGTGGGTGATTATACTATATCTGTGATGAATTGAAGTGTAATCTTATATATTATTATAAAGGTTTACTGAGCTGACCCCAAAAAAATTATATCCCTAAAAATTTAGTGATTTGGTCCCATCTTCTAACCCTAAAAATTTACCAAAACCAAAATCTAAAAATTAGAATATTCATCAATTAATGAATATTCACTACTAAAATTTACCTTGATTATAGGTCTCCAAATAACTTTGGCTCAAGGTGTTAGGTCACTTTGTATTTTTGGGGACTCCCATATGGTAGTTAATCAAATAATTGAAATATATTAGTGAAATAATAACATCATCTAGAGGTATAAAACATTATCATAATATTTATTAGACACCCTCAACCACTATGTCATCTAGGCTACTCCTTGGTTAACCAATAACTTTGTTGATACCATGGCTTCCTTGGATTTATTTATCCCATCTTCTTCTCAGGAATCTAAATTATTTGTCCTTATCTATAAGGTTAATCAACCTATTTATACCAAAATAGATCTTATTTATATTATTATTTTATAATAAAGTTAGTTAGATTTGTGATAAACACATATATTCAATTATTTGTCTAAATGTATCATTCCCTTAGATTTATCCAAAAATTCTAAGCATGATTTTTATTAGTAGAATACCTAATATATAATATTGGGGTGTGTGCTTTATAAGAGTGGGTTTGATTTTATTCTCCTCCATTGTCTCTAGAGATCTAAAGCAAATCTCAAAATCAAATAAACACATGATGGAATATGGGGTGATGATTTAGTGGTTTAACTATTGCCAAAAATATTGTGTGAATAGGTTATTATTGGCATGCATTGAATCGGGACTATTGTGAATATGCTACAAATTTCATGAAGTGCCAAAAACATGTCTTCTTATCCCATTTCCCTAGTCATGATTTATAGGTATCCAAGGAGTTTTAACCATTTTTCCAATGGGGATTAGACCTTATAGGGTAGATTAATCCTAAATCTTCCTAGTGATAGTTTTACCATTATTGCTATTGAATATTTCACTAAATGGGTAGAGGTTATTCCCATTATTTTGATGAAGGTAGAAAATATCATTGATTTCATTACTTAGTATATCATATGTAAGTTTCATGTCCCACACAAAATCATTGTAGATAATGGGAAATTCATTAAAAATAATTAAGTCTAAAATATGTTTGATTCCTTCAACATTAAGCTATGATTTTCATCCCCTTATTGTCCAAAATCCAATGAATAAGTCAAGGCATCCAACAAAACCATTATCAAGATGTTGACCAAAATGGTCAATGAGGCTAGAAAGAATTGGCATCTTCACATACCTTTTTCTTTCTGGGATGATCGAACTAGTATTTGAAATCCTACGGGTGCTATCCCTTTTTATTTGGTATATGGTATTAAATCACTTCTCCCATATAAGTCTAAGGTCCTTCTCTATGGATCTCAATTAAGGACATTATTTATGAAGAGGATTATCATCAAGAATAATTAGCACAGCTGGAACTTTTATAAGAGAATAAAGACACTAATGTTTATCACCTTAATGTATATCAAGAATGGATAAAATTTGCATATAATCAACATTTAAAATAATGAGATTTTAATATTGATGATCTTGTCCTTAAATAAAATCAACATTTCAAAAATATGGAAATAAGTAAATGAGGAAAGTTTTCCCCAAATTCACTTGGACCCTATATTATCACTCATAAATATGGATATGGGGCATACCGCTTGGCCTCCTTTGACAAGAAACTAGAATGTGAACATTTTAATGTTTTTAATTTGTATCCTTTCTATTTTTAATAATATTATTACAAACTATAGTCAACATAAGTTTTATTATAAACCTTATCCCATATCTCCAAATGTATGGAATAATGATAGATAATCATGTACATTTTCTGGCAGTATACCTATTTTATTATTAAATATGGACACCCTGACTCTGTTCATAGCATGTTTTGGTGGATTAGATCTACTAAAAATAGGTTAGAGTTCCAAATCATTATTTCCTAAAATTCTTTCACCTTAAAATATTTTTTAAAATGAATAACTTATTGTCTTGTTCTATTTCTTGGTTTATGAAAACATCCTAGGTTGCCTTAAATCTAATTCATTGAAAAAATATTAATTTGGGATTAAAAAAAAGAAAGAGATAAAATTTGTATACTAATCCCTTGAAGGACAACTATTATTAAAATCAAGAAAAAGATCAAAAGTATAAACTAATCCCTCGAAAGACAACTGCTAAAATATATACATCTAAACATATAGACCACTCCCTTGAAGGATGGATATATTACTATTTCTTAGGAAACTTCCCACATTGATTAATTTCCTATTAAATCAAGACCCTTGAAAATATATATAAATTCCAAATTATATCCCACAAAAGCTTCCTGCATTGATCAACTTTCTTAAATTTATAGACTTCCCATATTGATTTGTCTACATATACACATGGATTAGCTTAAGGTTAACCTAAAAATCTCAAAAACACAAAACAAGATGTGTATTCCTAAAAAATTAAGTTTTCCCCCATTCCTTTCAAACAAAAAATGCCCCTTTTAAATCCAAAGAATTGGGAATTTAGCTAACCTGATATTGTTAAGGGTTCTCATTAACATTGGATAAAAGGGCACATATGCAAAAGCAACATGATTCATATCTTTGGTTATCATACAATAAAATTACAAGCCATACATCCTTGATAAGTTAATATAGAAATAATTTCATCATAAATTATCATTATTTAAAAACAAGTAAATTCATAAAAACAATATCATAATCTAAATCCATTATCATCCATGACATAAAACCTAATCCATGATGTCCCACATAATCCAATTAGTATAATAAAAAAAGAACCATGTAAACACCATCCAAGTAATATCAAATCCATGTAATATCAAATACATCATAAATTCATAAGCTCATGAAAATATCACATAATTTAAAATCCATGATCTATTATAAAATACATTAGAACACAAATATAAATCCATAATCAAGATAAAAACTTAAAGCAACATGCATGATATAAAAATCATAATCCATGTAAGCACCATATAAACAATATAAACTATTATGTATCACATAAACAAACTTAGATACCATATAAACATAATCCAATTAATCTAGATACATAATCAAATAATAAAATATCATGTAACAAATATGTGGCACATAAACTCATATATATATATATATATATATATATATATATATATATATATATATATATTCAAATATTCATTGTAAGGATGTCATAATATACAATATATACAAATCCAATCCATATAATAAGCCATAGATATGGCAACTCTATAAAATAGAGCTAGCTTAGTTGGATATTCACTTTTCCACCTCCACTACCTCCATCCTCACCTCCATCTCCTCCTCCATCCTTCCCATATCTCCCTTGTGGTACAGTCTCCATGCTGGATATAGTAGTTTATGTCCATCATGGAGTCTAACCCTATGTGGCTATATGGGTGGCATATATGTGAACCTCTATCAACTACTCTCTAACAATTTTCTCATGATACTAGAGCTTTGCCATAACATTTTAGTACCTATCCATACTAACAGTATCTAGTGTCCCATCCTCCTACCTTATGTGCCTCCCCTTATGGTAGATCTTAACATATATCTTCCAACATCCCTTGATAATAACTAGAGTCTCTTGTGTTGATCGTAATATCTATCTTAAACCTAACATGCCTCATAATAACTTACTTGTAATAAGTCATAATGCCCCTATAACTTATTCAATCTAGCCTATATGGAATCTCACTCAAAATACACTCTGGATAAGAACACCTATAAAACATGTCACTCTACCTATAGACTATCCTTCTCTACTATCAATTCTTCTATATTTGACTCTCCCTCCCCATCTCATCCTCTCTCCTCCATGTCTACCATACCTACATCTTCTACCTCCTATTAAGGCCATACAACTCTCTCATGTCCTCCTCTTGATTGGTCCATCCACCATACAAAGTATTCCTTTGTAGTCCTGACATCATCCACATCTACTCCCTTTGTCTCCTCCTCTACCAAAAGATGAAGATCCATCACCTATGGCTCTATAAACTCACCCTTAGAGTCATATCTCATGTATACCTATGGTGCCTCTGATATATATTGAATAATCCTAAAATATCAACACACACACCTAAACTAAAACAACTCTACATTCTTTATGCATCCTCATAGCCACCTCACCTACTACCCCGCCATAAATTCCCTATCCATCCCTGACTATGTTGGAAATCTAAAATATGGCCTCCACACCACCTCATCCTCCTCCAACTCCTATAAAACCTATTGATAGTAATCTAAATATTATACTCTCCATCCTAATGTGTTGGGTAAAGTCATCTATCCATCATATAAAACCCACATTGAATGCAAACCAATGTCATCCCATCCATGGCAGCCCTAGTGGCTGCACTTGTCATATATGCTCATATTCCTAGCACATTAGTATGAAGGTCACATCTAACCTAAATCATTACTATGTAATCCATCCCAATATCTCTCTCTTTATATATGATATAAGTGTCAGATCCCATGTAAACATGGTACAATGCTCTCACATGTCTGCTAGTACCCCTATTAAGCTCCATATGAATCTCCCACCACCTAGATTAGGTAATGCACAACATGAGATAGACAACATAATCATGGTGATCACTCATCTCTTATCTTGATCCTAATAATATACTACCTCAAAGGTAAATCCTGCCATTATGAAGGTAATATCTACAACATCATCTCCATATAGATGTGTCAGCCCTACTTCTCATTCTCTCTCATCCAACAAAATAATATCTTCCCCTTTACTATCAATTTTAATATATAATATATGTCCTCCAATGTTAGGGTCATCTCCCCATTAGGTAGAAAAAACATACTTATAGTTGAATCCCATTGATTTAATAGTGCCATGAGTAGACTCTAATCTCTATGTACTTAGTAATAGTGGCATTGTCCACCTAGTCCTATAACCTCTAGATGCTCCCAATATTCATCTCCCTCACCTCTCATAGTCAATCCAAAAATAGTGGAAATTAATCTTGTATGGTAAGTAATATGCATTCCTACAATCCCATGAAACCACCATGTTTCTTTAGTTTCTTATGCTACTAGCTCTATATTATAAGTTTTCTCTTTTACCTAGGAATCAACACTACCCCTTATGAGATCATCAATGTTTAGTGTACACAATAATAATTACATAATGCACATGAATTAATCCTAGATTAGATAAGATATAGCACACCTACAATTTTGATTGGTAATATACTTGTTAAACTGGAGCATGACCAATATGAGCATCTAATAGACCCCATTAGGCAATCACTTGTATCACCTTTCAAAACATATCATGCTAGGAAGGATTCTAAAGCCTACCATATAACACAATCACACAAACCTAAAGATTCCTATTATTTGATATTTCACTTATGGTAATAAACAATAAAGTAAACTATTCTAATAACAAGATAAGTAAACTAATCTAGTGCACACCAAAGATTTTGGCACAAAGTGGGGGTTAGAATTAAAAAACTAAATTAAACATGCATAGGAGACATATACCCATGCCAATGTATACAAAATCCTAATATATAGAAGATAAGAATACATACTACATTATCTATCTACTATTACAAAGGAGAAATAGATTTAAGAATACTTACCTTTGAAGATGAACCTACTGAGCCTCAATCTCTCCCTTGGCCAAGGTTCTTCACAAGAGATTATTGTGGTTGTAAGGATAATCAATATAAATCAGCTCAAGGATAGATGACCTACCTAAGCATCTAAAAGACTTATGCACAAGACAATATTAGAGATATATAGAAAGTATTGAACCATAAAGATTTATTCCTCAAGTATAATGGTTAATAAGTAGATTTTCATTTGCACTTCTTCACTTGATTCTTCACTCTATTTTGAAATGGTGGGAAATGACCTTGTATATATACTGGTAACTTGTTTAAAAAATTTAAAACATGTCATCTATACTAGGTTGACCAATCAACCTAGTATGTTTTCAGGCTAACTCACTGGGTCTATGCTAAGTTAGTCAGATGCTAAGAATTTGAAATATCTAAAATGTCCCCAAAATACACTGTGTCAACCAAGTCAACCTAGTTTACTGACCATGTCAAAAGGGCAACACATAAATAAATGAAGGAATAAAGCATGACAATGATTGGAATGGATAAGAAATAGAAGAATAAGCTTAGGGTTCAAGGTTTTAGGAGACAAGAGGCAAAAGGAACAACAATCTTATGAAGCACTGATGGTTTACCCACCCCTTTCGCAGTGCACCCCTTAAAGCATGCACTTAGAGAGATTGACACTCAATAGGTTTTTGTAAGATATGAAGTGTCAATAATACATAAAAATTTTAAAATATTATTGTAGATACCTAAATTTGGTCATCAATAACCCCCAATCAGGATTTTGACCAATTTCTACTTAAAATACACAATTTAGCCAAAAAACACTAAAACATGTTAAGTGATGTGAAACTGACATATTCAAGTACCAATTTTAGCCAGGGTATCCCTAAATGTGGTAATGTAATTTATGGGCTTGCTAACTTTGATCAGATCATTTTGAGTCAAAATGCCATTTTTACACCTGGGTACTCTAGATTACTCTTTCTTATCAAATTTCTTGCATAAGACACGTGCCTTCATTATTTGTTGTTGGTAACATACTAAATGGAATAATAGATCCAACACATCTGGCATTACCTTCCAATTCTAATCTAGTCAAATTTTGGACCAATAACAAGGCATTCTGATCAATTTGATTAATTTGTGCACAAAGTACTTAAACATGCTTAAGATCTAATTAATCAAAATTAAGGCATAATTAATAATTCCATATAAACTTGTTGAATAGTTGTTTTTATAAATGAATATAGAATATCTGAATCATTAGGTGACCTCATTTCTTGGGAAGACATCCCTAGGCCATAAATACCAAAAATATCAGGATTCATGCCTCCCATGCCTCATCAAAGCCCTCCATGCCTCTTAATTTATCCTATATCCCAAATATTTATGAGCCTATTTATTAATTTTAATTACATAATTGGATTAATCCTTAGCCACACATCTCAATCCTGAGATGGATGGTTTAGGTTGATTCTAGACATTCTCAAAAATCATTAAATAGAGAGGCCATGAACATCATTTCTAAGATATTTTGGTGCAAAGTTAAAATGCACAAATATCTTTAATAAGCCATTGTAATTAGTGTTACCATGCCAAATTGATTCTAAGATAAGCCAAGCCACAATCCAAAGGTGCCAAGGAGAGATGGAGGTAGCCAAGCTTCCATTGATGAGGACTTCATGAGCAAAAACTAAACAAGCCAATACAACAAGCATTTTGGAGCATCCAAGGAAGGTAAAAGAGGGTTTCTTTTGCATTTTAGTTGTGTGTTTTATTCATGTTTGTTAACTAAGCTCTCTATAGTGTCTAGGCCTAGAGATGTTATTCTAGTTAGTGTGTTTCTTTCATATTGTTTTCATTTTGAAACTAAAACCATACTAACCATCATCTCTTAAGCCAAATTCCTAGATCATAGTTATGTGTATACATATGCCCCAACTGAAGTTCATCATGTTTCACATAAGTGTAACACAGGATGGTGCTTTAGAGATAGAACATGATAACACATAACATTGATGTTAAGTATGGTGTATTGAGAATCAAATAAGATAAATGAAAGGATAGAATTGAAAAACACATACCTTTAAGTTACCTTAATTTTATAGATAAAGAAGAATACTGCAAAAAAGTGAAGGCATCCAATGTAAAGCACACTAGGTAAAACAATAGAAGTTAGTGTAAAAATAGCCAAACATCTCAATTTTTAGAAGATAGGCATATGTTAGTGGAAAATAATCTCTATTTCATCATGGTTCTAACTCATTTTATAGTTGACAAAATGGATGAGCAAAAACAAAGATATGAGCAAAACAAGGAATCTGAAGGAAAATAATTGAAGAATTTGAGTTGCTAAAAATTGGTTTTAAATAGGAAAAAGAGAATTCATTTGTTTATTTTGAATTGTGAAAGTAAAGATAGCTATGAGACCAAATAAGGATAGAATGGTGAGGGAATGACATGATAGATGAGGGGGACACCTAGAGGTGGTAGTAGGTGCACTTCAGGTATTCAACTATGGATATCAAACCAATTTTTGAAATTTTTATTAAATTAAGTGAATTTATAGTAAAATTTTATTTTAAGCATTTATACATGTAAAAAATGAAAAAAATAATATTCTAAGGGTAGTAAATAGGAAGATGGGAAATGTGTTTGAAGGAAATAGGGAGAAAATAAGAAAAATGCACATTTTTAGCAAAATATACAAGGTCAATACACTAAACCTACTAGGTTGACCAAGGTGACCTAGTAGGTTGAATTAGGTTAAACATCCATATGTTTGGCCTAGTAGGTGTAGGTCAACCTAGTGTATTTTACAAGCTAAGACCTAGTGGAAAAGTGTCCAGTTGGGTCGTAAGGACCAAAATGAAAACTTAACACCAAGGAGAAGAAGATAAGAGGAAAAATAAGAAATTTAGGATAAAATAAGATAAAAATAAGGAAATTTTGGTCAAACTAGGTTGACTAGGGAACCATAATAAACATGAAAAAGCATGCCAAAAGCTGAAAGAGGGCTAGAATGGCCTAAAATTGCCAAAAAGGGGCAAGAGGGACCAAAGTAAAATAAAATGGATGAAAATGAATAAATTATGCTTGTTTTTCAATTAAAAATAGAATGTATAAAGAATATACTATAATTATACATGACATGAATAAACTAATACATCCTTTGTTATTTCTTGTTTACATAGACAATCTAAATTCTAGAGGTTGTTAGATGTTTCTTGGTTGTCACTTGTGTTAGATAGATTGATAGATGGAGATAGATCTAGATTGGTATCCATGGGTCTTAGAGGTATATCAGATATGTGTAGGATCTACCTCATTGTAGATGTGTTTTTCATGTTCTTTAGTTGTTGGGAATGGTTGACCAACAGCTTTAGATAGGAGGTGTATAAGGATGTGATAGAGGTGGCTATCACACTAGAAGATGTCCATGTCATCTTTGGACTACCTATAGTAGGATCACTAATGATCATAGGGATACCAGATAAGATAAAGGAGAGGGGAGCCCTAGTCATGTGGTCTATAGGCTTAGAGATGATATTGTTGGGGTAGAGAGTGAGTATGGACAATGTGTATATATCATAGATTTTAGATCTTTAGAAGGTAGTGATAGGCCTTATGACATAGTGAGTTCTCTATCACAAGTCAGATAGTAAGGTACCACTATACATTATAGCCTTCAATAGGATTATGCTGGAAGAGGGAGTATTATATGATTTGGGTTCTATTATCTAGGTCCATCTTATTCATGATCAATTCGATATGTGGGTTAGAGGACATAAGACCATGGGATCGATCATACTACTAATAGCATGGATATGTGAGATATTTCCTATGTATCAACTAGTTGGGTTGCCTTATGTGATTGATTATAGGTCACCTCAGGTGAGGAGATAGAGGGAGGACCAGGTAGCATGGGTCATGCCCCACATGCCAATATTACAAGTGGTGAGATACATCAATATAATATGGAAACCATATGAGTAGCTAGAAACTACCTAAGAGAGCTGACACATAGTTGGACCAATGCTAGAGATGAGAGAGGTGATAAGACACTATACATGGTGAAAAGAGCCACATCTAGTATAGGTTCTAGTGTAGGTGGGTATACCTCATCTGATAAGATCAATACTCATGTTCAAGAAGTAGACTTGGCATTTGAGATAACCATGAGGGAAGAGGGGACTTGGACCACTAATAGTGAGACTAACATTGAGACCACATCAAGAGTGATCATGGACTAGTCAAGAATAATGAAGGGCATATCAAGATGAGGTAGAGGTAGAGGTAGAGATACCAAATGTACCACCACCAGCTCTATAGAGAGACAAGTTATGACTATCAAGTCCATGGCATTGACATAGATAAGAGGAGAGAGTAGAGACCATAATCATCCTTAACAAGTTAGTAGAAGAGCTAAAGGAGAGATAGATGAGAGAGAGACTGATCAAGCACAAGCTAAGATGGATACGATCCATGGTAGTTGGGTTTGATCTAAGGAGGTAACCTATGAAGGAGATATTAGGAGGTCATATAGATGGGGATACTATGCTAGGTAATGGTGTGGATGGTGAGACCATGGGAGCTGAGACACAACTAGGTATGAATATGGTTAAATTATTTCTTAATTTTTTATTTGGTAGATACATAGATATTATGAGATATGATAGTGATCTAATATTTATCTAGTGTAATTTTTTAGGCATACTTGAAGATGAGGAGGATAGATAGTAGTCCCTAGTTAGGGGATCACTCCATGACATCTTAGATGAGACTTTACATCCATACGACCCTATGACACTAGAGGATCCAAGTGTACCATCTACCCTAGCTTAGGTGAGTTAGTTTATACTAGTAGAAGAGGTTGTGAGGTATATACATATGTATAAAGAGAGGGTGTAACTACCAACATAGATGGGTGTAGGGGAGAGGTAGGCCTGGAAGGCCGTAGTCAATGAGAAAGATGTACATCTAGACATGGTGACACATATGATGTAGTCATATATGGTGATGTAGACCTAGTTGACATAGGCACATACAACAACCTATATTGAGTTGGTATATGCATAGATACATATATCACATCTACAAGGATAGGTAGAGGGATTGAGATCTTAGACTACCTCATTACAACATACCATTTGAAGGAGTAAGATCAAGGCCTCAACATGTAATATGGCTAAGCCATGAGATACACATGATGGATCCCAGCCCTAGAGCTAGATCATTGTATGTGATTGTATATGTTGTATCAAACTCTTGAGATATACATATGATGTATCATTTTGTCTTATTGTTGTTGGTTATGTATGTTGTAATTATGATGGTTATGTTTGTTCATTATGGTTGAGGCTATGGATGCTTTGGATATATTTCTTTTTAGCACATGTATTTAGATTTGTTGTATATGCTATAGAAAAATATATGTGGTGTGGTTACTTTTATGTCATTATGGATTACACATGCATGATTAAAAATAATCAAGTGAAAAAGGACTTGGAAAAATATAATCAATCAAATAAATGCACTACACATTAGTTCAATTTGGGAAATGTGTAATAATAAATAATGACTAAATATATAAATCCAAAAAAGGGAAAACAATATGGTAAAAGAGGGTTTGTTTTTAAACCAATGTAAAATATTTTTTCACCAATTTAAAATAAGTAAATTCATACTAAATATCACGTTGGGAAGTATGAAAAATAAATTAATAAAATGGAAGGGATGAAAAGGGAATGAATGGTAATAAAAACAAATCAAAATTAAGTCAATCAATTATACTATTTCATGATGGGAAGTACAAAAGAAAAAAAAATTGCAAAAACTTGGTCTTAAATTTATCATACTAGTTCAAGCTGGGAAGTATGAGAAATTGAAGAAATGGTTGTAATCTTAAATGCACTAAAAAAATAAGAAAATAAAAGGTGAAATAAAAATGAAGTAAGCATAAAACATACTAAATATCAATATGGGAAGTATGTCAAATATTGTGTAACCTCATAATCAATTGAATCT
Source organism: Torreya grandis (assembly GCA_037957365.1). Taxonomy (NCBI): domain Eukaryota; kingdom Viridiplantae; phylum Streptophyta; class Pinopsida; order Cupressales; family Taxaceae; genus Torreya; species Torreya grandis. The sequence continues at coordinate 2,073,078 of JARHVA010003138.1, read as the reverse complement.
TATCTCTTACTTGACACATGTAATTTGGATGGTGACTTGTTTATTGGATTTTTTTTTATTTTGTGAGGAGGGTCAGGTCTTATCCACAGTTTTACACTACAACTCAAAAAATAAATCCCAAGGGGTACCAAATAAAGATTATTAAGAATAATGATAATAAATGGTAAATCAAGGATTTAGGTAATATGATGGAAAAGGTGGTAATTTTTTAGGGATGTCAGATCCTATCCATGGTCTTACAAAGTAAATCACAAATGAAATCCCACGGGGAGAGATCAGAAAGCAAAAAAATATTTCCCAAGAGGAAATATAAGGAAAGGGAATGTAAAAAGAAAAGACTTGGGTGTCTTATGAGAATACCTTATGAGTCAAGAGGCATACTAAGGACATGAGAAGACATTAAGTGCCTAGTGGTCATCTATGTACAAAGGAAACCTATTCTCTATAGACATAAAGCTTTGTAGGAAGATAAGTGTGCTACTAAGATCAAATCATGAATTTATATTGGTACAAGGAAAATTAAAATGGACCTAGATCCCCATGATGTGTTCCCTGCTCCTCAGGACCCCTTACAGAGCCATCGGTCTACTATGAAGATTGGGTACTTATGTGAGAAAGTAGGTAACACTTAAAGATTTTTTTTATTCTCCTCTTCTAATATACTAACCTACCACACTGCAAAGGACCTTGGCTCTATCATGAGGCCAACTGTGGAGTTTGAGCTTTAACTATAAGAAGGAGATGCACTTTGAATCATGTCTTTTAGTGTGATTGGAATTTTAAAAATATTCAATATTTTTGCCTTTTGATATCATTGCCTTCTATTTACATGGTTTGGCTTCTAACTTTATTTTGATGTCTTTTTAAGATTCCTCCTCCATACAGATTTAGAATAACCAATCATGAGATAGATAGTGATACACATGAATGAGCTATATGCTAAGGCTAAAAGAAGCTAAATAACCTAATACAAAATACTAACTTGGACACTTAGACTTGACAATGAACAAGTATGTGATCTCAAGTCTCAACCATGTATATGCTTAGTTTAAGGAAAAAGGAAGAAGGAAAAAGGAGATCCAAAGGTGGATCAGTAAAAGGAAATATTAATGAGAAATATTATTTGCTAACTAATCACACAGTAAAAGGAGATAATAACCAAAGGGAATATGGTAGATATAACCAAGTCACCATTATAACTATCTATGAAAAATAAAGATAAGAAAACAAATAATCATGAAGATATAAGGGGAGAATTTTGAGAAAAACTCTAGAGGAAATAAATAAGTGATAAGTAAAAAACAACAATGATAAAGAAAATATAAGAATATATGAAATGTAAAACAAAAACATTAGCTCACTATAGTAAACTAAGAAGGAAAAACATGATATAAGATATAAAATAATTTGATACGGTATCAAATGATATAATCAAAAAATAAAAATAAGATTGGAACACACGTCCAATCCAAATATAAATGAGAAATCACCATGCATGTGCTCATAAATACTATTAAATATGTCCACACACATTATCCAAGACATTAGATAAATCTCTATGAATCTAAATATGAACTACTTCTAATGTTTTGTCAATCTTTGTTAAATACTGGGCAAATACTTCTTTTCTAATCTCCTCAAATGAAAAAGTAAGAATACTCATTGGATCATGTTGAGGAGGGAAATTGGGAAAAGGATGGTTAGGATAATGCATGGGAATGGGATCTATGAGAGATGTCAAAATCATCGATGAAAAATGATCCATGTGTGAAGGAGGGTCCACAAGAGGAGAAGGAACCATAGGTGGAGGCACATAAGGTGGTGAAGGGACCATAGGAGGTGTAGCTAGCTGAGAGGAAAGGGGAGAATTATTGTGAGAATGACCTATGAGAGTAATGGTAAAAGGGATAAGAATATCTATAAGATGGTCCTTAAGATGTTTCTAAAAGATACGACAATGATTAGTGTGATGTGTTCTGAGTTGGTGTTATAGACAATACCTCTCACCATACTTAGGTATATGTTCAAGAAGAAGTTTTGGAGGAGGTTTGGTAGTGTTTATTGATGGGGAATAAAGATTTAAGGTATCAACATATTATCATAACTTATGATAATGGGTATAAGAGTGATTATCTATCCCATGGAATCAATAGATATGCTTGAGTATTTTTGGGGAAAACACTCACGATAGAAAGTGTAATAGGCATGGATGAAAAAAGAGATGGATCCATCTTGGGTAAAGGAATAAAACCATCACCGAGATAAGGTTTTAATATAGAGGGAATGAAGTTAGGAATAATAGTAGGATTATTAATTGAATAAGTAAGAGTAGGCTGAATAATAGTGGAAGTAGAAATAATAACTGATTCTAACATAGGTTCCACTGTGGGAGGGGTGGGATCAATAGAAGGTATAAGGAGGGTTACACTAACCTTAGGGGTGAACCAATTATTGGAGAAAGGAAACCTATCAAAATGGTAAGGTTTGGTCATAACACAATCCATGAGCATAGTCCTATAGGGCTCCTAAAAAAATGGAGGTGTCATGCCATCTCTACTCTATGATAAAGAGGAAAAATGCAAAAATCAAGAACTATAAATGTTGGAACATGAGAAGATTCACAAAAATGCTTGAGTAAATAATAATGATAATGCACAATCATAGCATCATGAGCTTAGACAAGACCACCTAATAAAGGATCATCTAAAGAATAGCCATCATCATATATCCAGTGTATGAAGATCAATAACACAAGTTGGAATAACTTTCTCATCAGAAGAAGCATGGTGAATATAATGCCAAGTCTTGGATAAGACTCTAAGAATATCATCACAAAGAGATTTGTGAGAACAAGGTTGGAAGGAAGTAATAAGTTGTGAGATGAGATGAGGCATGAGATTATAATTTCTGATCTTTAAGTTAATATCATCAGGCTCATCATCATCAAAGTCTAAAAGGTTTGGAGGAATGTTACCAATGAGCTTAGGATGCCCACTTTAACATTTAGTGGAATTGATAGGAAAATTTAAATGTTGTGCCACACAAAATGGAATGGTAGGCAAATGCTCAAGAGGCAGAATCTTGAAAACACCATGATCTTGGTATTGTTCAAAGTTTAAAGGGTTAGTATCTCCTATAATCCTATAAATATCTCCATTATGAGGGAATTTAATGCATTGGTAGGAAGAAAAAGTGATATATTTCATACAATGAGTCCATGGCCTACCAAACAAGATGTTATATGAAAGGGGAAAGTTAAATATCATCACCTTCACATGAACAATGATAGGTAGGATAGTAATGGGAATCCACACACACCTAAGAGGAGGCATTTTCCTTCTATCATATCCTTGGTAGGTGTTACGTGTAGACTTAACATTACATTCTGAATATCCAAAGGTTTTAATAAAACTAAGAGAAGCAACACAAGTGTTATAACCCTGATCAATCAATACCCATTTAACTTAGATATCACCTATTTGGATGATGATAAATAAGGGAGGATAATTTGCATGAAGTGTAATCTCATCAAGAATCATAGATACGATGGGAAATTTCAAATAAAGAGAACTATCGATAGTTTCATTAACATTGATGGACATCTCTTCACATTTTTACAAGATACTATCCTTGAAACCAAATAAGGCTACCTCCCATCCTGCTAAGGGAGGACAAGGGACATTCATCTCAAATAATAGTTGCACGAGATTGTTTAAATGATGGGGAGAAGTCTTCATAAGCTTAATAAATAGAATTTGAGATGGGATATTAGTGAGCTCCGCAATGGGATCCCACTCATCATAACCCATGAGAAGATTGTTAGATATAGGCACATAATGGTTAAGGAGGTCTTTGAAAAGAGGAGATGAAGGACATTTAAATTTGTGTTGATAATAATGAGAAGGTTTAGAAGAAGGTTGTGAATCATTTGGTTATGAACAATTAGGTGGTTTAGATTGATCTTGAGAAGTAGAAGTGTTAATAAAAGGTTGAATATCATTGAAAGATTAATTATCATTGGTATTAAAAGATGATGGAAGAATGGTAGAAAGAGAATGGGATGTGTTATCTAAGGGAAAATCACAAATTGGACCATCATCAAAGGTTATGATATCTTCTTGCCTCAACTCATTCAAATGAGTTGGAGAATAATTTTGGATAACATGAAATGTCTTTGAAGGAAGTAGGGTGTAGATAGGTTGAGAATCGATGAAAGCCATGACCCTTTGCATATTAGTCATGCTGACCAAATTCTCTTTGGAATTTGGTTCAACAAGACTTTTTACATTATTGGTGAAAGGAGTGGGCTTGTCTTAGTTTTCTTAGATAGGTTGATGATTAGGTAAAGAATCTTTATAAATCACTAAGTGAGTGTTTTCCTGATTTAAGGCTTGAGTTTTATCATCAATTTTTTAGTCTTTGAAAGTAATCTCATAAACTTGTTGACACTTTCAAATGATATAATCATTATCAAAATCAGGGCCAAGAATAAAATCCATAGCTAAATTATGAAGCTTTTTATAGGTCTCATGAGAGTGACCCCAACTAGGAGGAAACCAATAAAACATGTTAGGTTCATACCAATTTTTCATAGGATGAGTAGGGTCAATATCTCAAAGAAGAGGACTAGGTAGATGCTTAAGCAATTCAACTAAGAAAATAGGTTTACAAACATTAATGTTATTTAGTGAAGAGAAATGAGGATTAGTATATTGTTGAAAAGGAGTTGGTTCCATAGAAGTGGTAGGAATGATAACTTGAACACTATAAAAGGTATCATATGAATTGGTAACACCATCATTGGTAATATATATACTTTTTTAAGAAATAGATGAGGACCCACAAAAAGTTAGGGTGTCTCTAATTAACATAAGGAAATCTTGTCATTTGGCTTGGTCAATGGCCTCATCCAAGGTACATGGAGAGAGGGTGTAGACTTGATATCTATGTTACCCAAGACATTTTTTGTAGTTGTGATTTAATATTAAGAAGGTGGTTTTACATTTGCATCATTTGATTCATATTATGAGCTTAAAATGTGTTCATTTGATTGAGATTTTGAAATAATAATTGATGAGTTTGATTAGTGTTATTAGAAGAAGTAGTATTGGTGGTTGTGTTGGTATTAGTGGCTTAGGTACCACTATTAGTGTTGATATAAGTTTGAGAAGATCTATGATAATTTGAGGCACTAGTGGAAAAATTTACTTGTGAAGCAAAGGATGGACTAGTAAATGGTTAAGAGGAAGAAGCACTAGAAGAATGAGTACCTTGGGTAGCAAATAATGAACTAGTCAAAGGATTAACAATAGTGGGTATTATGAGAGGCCCACTAGATGTATAACCAACCATGTTAGTTGAGATACTAGGCATATAGGTATAAGAAGTTAAAGAAGAAGATGTCATGGCATAAGGAGTCAAGATTGAAGGAAGATGTTAAGAATCAAATAAATTAGTACCCCCACAAATCCACTTAAGAACATGGAAGTAGGAGAATGAGGTTATTTAACTTGATGGCTAATCATGAGGTTATGTATGGTGGAAAGATCCTTCCCTCTATGTTGAGGGAATTCCATGATAAAGAAAAGCATTTTAGGAGTATACTCTAACTCAAGTTGATCTTCTAAGAGAAGAGGATAGTTTTACTACAAAGAGGTATGAGGATTCCCATAGTTCATTATATGGGTTGAAATATGAACATTAATAACATTTTCAAAAGGAACCATACTTTCTCTATGAGAGACCCTATTAGGATTGGTAAATTCCATCATTTCTATTATCTAAGATTCATTGTTACCACCAGATAGATAGTTCATGATGAAAGGAAAAGAAGGAAAGAGGAGAAAGTAAAGAATCATAAAGTGACTAAAATAGAACTAGGTCAACCTGGTTAACCTAATATAAAAATAGGGACTATGAAATTGTACAGGGTCCATAGGATCGACCCAGTATAGAGAAAAAAAACTAATAAAAAAGAGGGAAAAACTTATAAATAGTACTAGGTTGACTAGGTTTACCTAGTACAGTGTACAAGGGCTGAAAAAGATGCTAGGTCGATAGGGTCGACCTAGTATAGTGAACAAGAAGTAAAAGAAAGAGTTGAATATAAGTTTGTGAAATGAAATAAGATAGTTTAAAGTTGATATAAGAAAGTAAATGCTAAAAGTAGAAAACATTCAATTAAATTGATGATGGCCAATCTAATTGATGCACATAAAGCAAAATCTTGTACCAATGTTGGCTAATGCAAGTTCTTGCACACATAATTAAGCAAAGAGAATATAGATAACTTGGAAAAGTAAATCTAGCTAATTTGTCAATTTAGAATGTTAATTAGATTATTATGAATAGTTATAAATTATAGGGAGTTGGCTATAAGCAAGGTACTAAATAACAATCTATATATGGTTTTAGGTGAGTTTAGGATGAAAGTGACTATAGTGGTAATGATATAGGCTTAGTATTAGGGCCTACCCCCTTACTTCACACACTACAATGATAAGGGTGTTGGGTGCTTAGCTAGAATATACCATTAAACATGATTTATACTTGACCAAAGCATCAAGTTAGCATCCCCCTTAGTGATGAAATCCAAGTAGGTTGGCCTGAGTAGTCAAATGTTAAAATTATTGTTGATGTTATGTGATTTGTCCATGTGTGCAAAAATATAAATAGTGAAGCTAAGTGGTTAATGAAAAACCCCCTAATTAGACTATGTGAACTATTCTAAGCATGTAAACAACTGAAAGGAAAGATGTGATTAACATATAAGGTTAATTCTAACATTGAAATAAGGTATAGTGAAAATAATATATGCAAAACATATAGAACTAATTCAACAAGGTCAAGCTAGTACTACTGAAGATAGGGTCTAGAAAATATACTAGGTCGACCAAGTCGACCTAGTTGTTTCAAACAACACATAGAAAATAGAACTAGGTTGACTAGGTTGATCTAGTTGGTTATGTAGGGGTAGTTTTTAAGACTATAAACTTGAAAGAAAAGTGCATAATAGAAATAAACAAAGACTAAAAGACTAACCTTGATGGTTCAGAGATAGAAAGGAGAAGATTATTGATCTGGGACCTTGGAGAAATCTATCAAAAATATATAAACTAGGTCAAGCTGATCAACTAATTAATATAGAAACCTACTGAAAAAGTGCTAAAAATACACTAGGTCAACTTGGTTGACCTAGTAGGTTGAACAAGATGTCTGTAAATGCGCTAGGTCAAGATAGTCGACCTAGCAGGCTAATCTAGAAGTCTAGAAAATTAAAACCTATACTAGGTTGAGATGATCAATCAAGCTATATATGAACCTACTATAAAGTGGTTTAAAATGTATTAGGTTGACTTGGTTGACCTAATAGGTTAAATAGGATGTCTAAAATGCATTGGGTGAAGCTGGTCAACTTAGTAGGCTAATTTGGAAGTCTTGAAAACTAAAAACTATACTAGGTCAAGCTGATCGATCAAGTTATAAAAGAACCTACTAAAAAGTGGTTGAAAATGTACTAGGTCAACATATTTAACCTATTAGGTTGAACTAGAAGTCTATAAAGTGTTAAAAACTATATTGGGTTGAGTTGATCGATCTAGTTGCCTATTCTTATGTATAGATAAAACTAATTAGGTTGATAGAATCAAACCAATGTGTCTAAATATATGAAAAAAATGATGAAAAAATTAATGAAATAAAAGTGAATAAATATTTAAATTATTTGGTTCACATCATGTTTTCCAAAATATATGTAATTGGAATTGCATGATGCACATGAATTAATCCTATATTGGATAAGATAGAACACACCTACACTTCTAACTAGGTACATACTTATTAAGTGAGATAATGACCAATATGGGGATCCAATAGACTTGATTAGGGGATTATTTATATCACTTGTCACAACATATCATGCTAGGAAGGATTCCAAAGCTTACAGTCTAACACAATCACACAAAAACCATAAAAGAGTCTTATGATTTGATATTTCACTTATGATAATAAACAAGAAAGTAAACTATTCTAATAACAATAAAAGTAAACTAATCTAGTGCTCACCATAAATTATGGGACAAAATGGGGGTTAGAATAAAATAAATAAACAACAAGTAAATTAAACATGTTTAGGAGACATATCCTCACGTCAATGTATATGGAATCTCAATACATGGAAGAGAAGAATACATACTGCATTATCTATCTACTCTTACAAAGGAGAAATAAAGTTAGGAATACTTACCTTTAAAGATAAACCTACTGAGCCTCAATCTCTCCCTTGGCCAAGGTTCTTCATAAGAGATTGTTGTGGTTGTAAGGATAACTAAGATAAATCATCGCTAGGCTACATGATCTACCTAAGCATCCAAAATAATTCTCCACAAGACAAGATTGGAGATCTAAAGAAAGTATTGAACCTTAAATATTTATTTCTTAGGTATAATGGTTAATAATCAGATGTTCATTTGCACTTTGCTTGATTTTTCACTCTTTTTTGAAATGGTGGGAAATGACCTTATATATATAGTGGTAACTTGCCTAAATTTTTTTTCAACATGTCAGCTATACTAGGTCGACCAGGTCAACCTAGTACATTTTTAGGCTAACTCAATAGGTTTGTGCTAGGATGGACAGGATGCTAAGAATCTAAAAGAGCTAAAATGTCCCCAAAACACACTAGGTCAACTAGGTCGACATAGTTTGATGAACATGTCAAAAAGGTAACAAGGCAAGAAATGAAGGAATAAATCATGACAATGACTGGAATGGATAGGAAATAGAAGAATAAGCTTAGGGTTCAAGGTTTTAGGAGACAAGTATGTGGATGGTAAGTGGAAAAAGGAACAACAAATGAAGCACTGATGGTTTTCCCACCCCTTTCCCGATTCACCCCTTAAGGCATGTACTCAAAGAGATTGAGACTTGATAGGTTCTTGTAATATATGAAGTGTCATTAATTAATAAAATTTTGAAAATATTATGTGTATACACTTAGTACCTAATTATCACTGATTGTTAGATCAAAACTGATCTAGAAATAATTAGTCTTAATCCATAAATAATTGATGGTTAATCATTAGGGGAATCAATATCGATCCACTATGGATTGATTTCAACACTTACTAACTCTAGGAAATGTATAAATATCTAAAACATTAAAAACCTAAAATTTCAAAACACAAAAACAAAAAAACATACCCCTACTTCATCATGTGACCGTCATTGCCTATTTTGTGCACTCCTTCATGCCTTCATCATTCATATCCTATGTAGATGTATGGAAGGGTGTCAATTTTTTAGCTCTAGATTACATGTTCTCAATTGAAAATGAGATTCCACCATATTAGGCATCCTATTTATATCCCTCTATGATCTATGTCAATTATTTTTAAATCTACATTGATTCTATAGAATTGATATCGATTCATTAGACCGATGTCAATTATGTCCATTTTGTCTTATTCCTTGCACTACTTACACATTTTTTCATCTTTATATTCATATTCTAAGGGAACTTAAGTTATATTTTCTTACAACTATCCCATTATTTATTACCCAATATTACTAGTTTTTAGACATAGACCCCCTGATGGTCCCATAACATTTGAGAGGTCTAAATTTATTTCAATGCCTATCCATTATGGATCTTGAAAGTGTACCTCATATTGAAATCAAGTGTATCTAGGTATCAGACACATAAAAATCACACCAAATTATTTGTTCAACTCATCCTACCCTTTACCATCTTGATTGCCTTCGATCGAGCCTGCATGTTTATAGTTATGGAAATACATTAATTATTTGCCTTGGGGCATTCCTATATGGATATATTATATTTGGTTAAGTGAAACATTGTACTTCATGTTTATCCTTCCATCTTGGATGCTCATTTACTATCTACCTTATCCATTACCACCTCATTTTCAAACCCATCTTTACCTCATCATCCTTTATCATCTCCCTATTTGAGGGGGGATACCTCTTCACATAAACCTAGGGATTTGGACCCATCCTAGTTCTTTTCTCATGGTAGGTTATCACAAATCACTCAACAAAAAAGGGAAAATATAGATTCTAATAATTTACACAAATATATTAGTATTAATATATCTATCTTACCACTTCCCCATCCTTTTTTACCTTAGTTAATGTATTTTTTCCATACTATCTTACATCATGTAATTAGTCTTACTAATTAATTTCTACCTAGGTAATTAATTTTAACTATTTTACCCTCCCTAAATCTAGTCAAATCTCCCCAAATTTATTAGAAGTAAGTTTCTTTTAACCTCTTAACAACCTTTCACTATCTAAACTTCATTTAAAATAACCTAGGACTAAGTTTAACCTCGTGAATTAGAATTATTTGAATGAACTTGGTAAGTTTAGACTATATCGACACTGATCCCTATGATCATCATTGATCCTATTAGGATCAATGTTGATTTAAACTAAGACCATAATTGAGAAAAAGGATCCCAAATTTTTACACTAAAATTCTAGAGAAATTTCCCTAGAATACCTATAAAATAATGACATACATGTCTTAGTCCATCCCCACTCATTCAAATCTTAAGAACATATGCATTAATGTGATAATTCTCTACAATATTGGAAGCATTTTAGAGTTAAGTATATTTATCATTTAAATATATTCTAACTCTTTTAATGTTTATTTACATTATATTTATTGCCGTTATTTTGGTTAGATAATCATTAGTTATTCCTAAATCCATTTAACATCCCTCAAAGCCCACCTTTAGGATCTATCTTGAGATTTCTTTCCCCACTATCAAGATCAATGGTGATTCCTACATGAATCAACACCCATTAGTATAATCAATATCAATTCTAAGATAATCAACATTGATCCCTATGTTTTTACTTTCTATCTCCAATCTTAAGCTAGTTTAATAGTCCAAATTAGTTTCAATTCATTGTTTCTGGTCTTAAAATCATAAATTTCTATTTGTAGATGGCATTGCTAGGCATTATACATGATGTGGTTTGCATATATGATTTACCTATAGTACCTCACCCATTCTTCATAGATCATAGTGATATTTACTTTGATCTAGGACTTTATGTAATTATCTTTTCCCCTACTCTAGAAGAATTCATTCAATAATTATAATGAATACATGAACAAGAAGATTCAACTATAGCTGATTAGAATGGATAATTTGATAACATATATTCAAGAGATTAATCCATTTCATATCTTTATACAATCTATATTATCATATAATTTTTATTTATTTTTATTATTTCATTATCCACTTGATTGCATAAAATAGTGGACTAACATCCTCTTAAGGATGTGTACCACTTCCTAGAACTAATCTAGCATCAGGTAGTCAACTCATTTAACTTATTAATCCAATCTTGTCCAAGTTGTCTCTTGTGTGCAGGTAATCCTTCCTATCTAAAAATTAGTTCCCACTTTTTTTGATCAACAGTGTGTAACCTCCATCATAGGTATCTATTTAAAACCCTATATCAAAATTTCTATTTTTAGTAAGTTTATTTATTAAGAATATTGAATAAAAAAATACTAATATAGAAGGCCTAAGATATATGTTAAATTTTATGGCAACATCAAATTATCAATAATACAACCTCAATAATAAAAAGGGCACACACACAAGAGCACTCAAAATTAAGTGAAAAGAAAATGGTTTAAGGATACCTCAAATAAGGGAAATACTCAAATGATGCATAATCTAATGGACATGACTTAGTCAAATTCCCATGAAATCAAGAATGCCATATTCAAATGTCCATACCACAAACCATGACATATGAAAATTTCAAACAAATCATATATAGGTATGGGGGACATAAACAAAGGATCATATTCAAATGCTTGAATAGGCAAGACAATATCAATACAATACACTCAAAGAAGTGCATAAATGAAAACATAAAAAAAGTAGCACAAACATGTTATAGTATCCCATATAAAAAATGTGTTAGGAAAAAATGCCAAGTACATATAATATAGTGTACCCTATGTAAGATGTAATCATGGATAAAGGCATGTGTAAGTACATATGTAAGTTAAAAAATGATAATGGAATGTGATCATCAAACCATATAACCTATGTGTATCAAGATTAAATTAGTAGATTCTCCCAATGTCAATATGATGTGAGTAGATGGAAGGTCCAACATCCAAAAGAGGAATAAATCATGTATTTGTGTATGCATGTATCATATGTCAAGTATAAGTGTGAAATATGTGCATATGTAAAAGTACCTAAATATGCCATCCATCAATATGGAACTAACACATGGATGCCAAGGATCCATTGGAACATGTATGTGCCAAAAATATTTTTTAGATTTGCAACTATTTTTTTTTTTTTGGTATTTTTGTAATATTTTAAGAAGGAAATATCATCTTATGATTCCATCCAATGCATGGTCATAAATATTTTCCCAATGTGAACCTGGTGTAATAATATTGTGATGTTGTTGAAGAACATGCATAGGTGTAATATGTGATACTATAGTATCAATGGTGATTTATTTATGTAAGATTAGGACTCTATGGTCATGAAATAGTAGTAGGAGTAATAAAAGTAAGGGTTTGTGGAACCCATCATTGAGTGCTATGTGGTTTTGTTTGTATAGTAGTAATAGGTTCATGTGTAGGTGCTCTAGCTATCTAAACATGGTGTGTTGTTGAGGATGGAGATTTTGTGTAATCCACTCTATGTTTATAATGTAATGTTATCTTAAGTAATAATTACCTACTAAATGAGGGACTATTTCAGATAATTTGGACTTATCTATAGTCCAACTGGAAAACAAATATCAATAATACACCTACATTATTCCAAATTTTATAATTTTAAATTCTCTCTATTCTAATAAATAGTAAATACATCCAAATTATTACCATAATATTTATGTCAAACTTATGTATAATGCAAAAACTATTCATATTAAAAGATTATCTCCCACCTAATTTAGGGAAATAAGTCTAGATTATCTGAAATAGTACTTAAGGGGATTGCCTTTTGCTTACCATTTTGTAGTGAATTGGCCTTAGTAGGCTTGCTAGTTAGTTATCTAGGTATTAATTTATTTTGTTAAAGAGGATGCTCATATGAAATTATGGAAATTATAATTACCTGATTGGCATGAATGTATTTAACACACCCATGTACTGTAGAAGGTATGACTCAAAGAGTGTGTATCCTAGGTCTTCCCAATAACATATCAAATATCCTCATGGAATGGATAAATAAAAATGTTGTAACCACATCTGTAGGCCTCAACTATAAAGGTAGATCAATATCACCAATAACCTTTTATGAGGTCCCATTAAATGCTATAATTGATCTAGTAGAGGGGTGTAAATCATAATGAGTATAACCCAAGTTCGTAAGTAACTTCATGGCGCAAACATTTTCACTTATACCATAATTAGTCATAACATTACATATGGGGTTTTTATCAAGGTAGGCTTAATTTGATAGATAATGAATATTAGATTAATCATCCTTAATTTCACTATCATCAAAGGATATATATGGTCTATAACCATAGGAGGTGTATGTCAAGTGTAAATACCAATAATCCCATCTATTGGGTGTCCATAATGTGATGTATTAGGATGTGAATTGTATGCCATTTGAACTTTTATTTATTTCTTAAAATGGTCTTGAAAAGGATTATTAAATATTTTATGTTTATACTGATCACCATGTTGTGATCCTGATTCCTTTGGATGATCCTCAAATTTAAGTTTTTGGTCATTAATAAGGTCTTGGATCTTATGTTTCAAGGTAAACCATATATTTATAGAATGTTCTAGTCCTTGATTATAATCACAATAAGTAATTACATCATACCCTTTAGGTAGAGATTGACTCATATCAACCTCTATAGGATGAGGGAGAGATATAATTTGACACTCAATTAACCATGGGAGTAATGACATTGTAAACTTAGGTAAATGTGAGAATTATCTCCTCAGTGCCTTGGATTAAATAAGATGATTAGGTTGATGTGAGATTTCATTAACCATGGTGGTTACTTCCTTCTTAGGCTCAGGAGGTTTGACCTTATAACTTGGTCTGATTATAAACTCATTACTATATGTATATGCATCTAGTGTGTTTGCTACATAATTGAGCTTATTTAATGAAATAAGCTTCATTTCACAGTCCTATATAGTATGGCATAAGTCATCAAAAGATTGATTTTTTTTGAAAATAATGGACTCTGTAACAAAGCAAGTAATATTTCCTTGAATATGTCTTGAAACTCTTTATCTTCCATAAGATTAGTCATTTTATATAATATTTTCTTGTATCTTAAGACATATTCATTGATAGGTTCATTAGTTTATTGTTTAATTTTAGTAATTTGATCATATGAAACATTTTCATAAATGTTAATGGAAAAGCGTTATAATAATTGGTCTACAAGAGGTTTGAATTATTTTAAAGTTTAGAGATGTAAATCATACAACCACCTCAAAGCATAATCCTTTGAGCTTATGTAGAATAATTTGGTAAAACTTTTATCATTAGAATCATTATTGACCAAATTTGACTTTTACGTCAAATTAGGGCACCCATAGGTAAAAACCTAAATTTTAGGTGTTTTAAGGTCTAATATAATTTTCAAAAGGTGTTTCATAGGTTAATTAATGTCATTTGATGTTATACTGGCCTTGGTCATTAGTTATTTTAGTCATTTTGGTTCATTTTGAGGTTAAAAAGGTGCATTTAATGACTTGTACAAATTTACTAGGAAGCATGAAGGTTTCAAAAGATTATTTCACATACCATGTGTCCTAAGAGGTCTTAAATTACTAAAACCAATTGAAAAGTGGTAGGTTCCTTAGAAAAAGGGTAGTTTTCTTAAGGAAAAGAAGAAGTTTGACACTTGTACAACTCCTTGGGAAGTGTTACACATGGGAAAGGATCATGGTATGCTTATTTATATTCTAAAAACTCATTTATATGTTTATTTTTATCTTTAAGTTTAATTTTTGGTCCAAAACCATTATAGTTTTTTCAGTCTTCTTGGCAAATAGAAGTGACCTTCAGGTTTGTGGTTAGTACGGACAACTCAAGAGGTTTAATCTAAAATGCATAGGGGAGATTAAATTACACTTAGATAAATTAATTTACATATAAATATTTTTAATAATGGTGGCATTTACTTCATGAACCATCCTCATGATGTTGATTGTACTTTTTTGCTTGTTATTTTAAGCACCCTATAGCTTTTGTTCCATTTTTATCAGGTTTGTACAAAATAATTGGTGATATTAGTTTAATATGATTCTGGATTCATCATATAATTCTCTCCATACGCTTTTTCAAGATTAATTATGTTTGGATGAGTCAATTAGCTCAAGGTTGCAAGAGGGAACACTTTTCTGAGTTGCAGGCAGTTTTCACCATTTTTAGGAATTTCAAGTTTGTTCATGGATTTAGATAGGTTTAATTCTATGTTTTAAATGTGTTATTGACTCCCATTTACACTTAAATCTCAATCTTTAATGAAATTCTCTATGAGAGTGTAGTTATAAACCCCATATAGTCAACTTTTGATCACTATGTGCTTGCAACCAAGGTGAAATACGTGCATGGAGCCTATAAAACATGTTCACAAAGGTGTGTTGAATGTTTTTAAGTCATTTTATATCCTTTATCATCATAAATTTGTGAATAAATCCTTAATTTGATGCAATAAAAAGGGATTGAGTAGTCATATAACACATTCTCACCTAGTCTACCATGAACAACTCACCTACAGGTGCCTTCATAGAGGTTTCACGTGTGAAGGGAAGGTTTAAAGTTATTTCAAAACCTTTTCAAATATGAAAATTAATTTATAATTTTTAAGGAGACCTAAATATAATCATGAGCATATAAGCCTTGTCCATTGCTTGTAATCTTCATTTACTACCTACACTATGAAAAACTCACCTATAGGTGGCATTTGCAGATCCTTGAAGGTATTTGTATGGAGTATTAAAGAATGGTAAGACCCTATTTAAAGCCATATCATGTGTTAAATATCAAGTTAGGCCTAATTTAAACATCAAGTATTCAGATATAAGTAGAACCAGGTTCAAAGGATCATATGATTGATTCAGGGCTTTTTTCCCCAAAAGAACAAAATAGTGTTCCTTAGTGTTTTGTTGACATTTTGCAATAGGGGTATAAGGACCTTTTATCATCATAATGACCATGTATTGTGACCTATATCATGGAGAGGATATTTTAAAAATTTGGATGGTAGAGGGTTGGTGGACTTCTATTTTTAGAATCCATGAAGATGCCTTTTTATATACTAAACTCTTTTAATATTCTCTATAGGTTTTGAGCTATAAAAGAAGAACTTTATGTAAAGCTTCCAAGTTGAATAATATAAAAATAATGGATTATCATGATAATATAAATATAAATTTTAAACTCAAGGATGTGCCAAAAAATAATTAAATAGTAATATGGTAGGTCCCCTTACACACCTACAGGTGCGTTTAACCCTAAAATCCTCACCTACAACAACAAGGAGGTTAAAAAGTGCTTGGAAGTAACATTCAAAAGGATAAAACACTTTAAGATGATTTTTAATTTTTTTTGAGGGTAAAAGGTTTCAATGAGTATAAATACCACTAAAAAAAATGGATATGCATAGTTTTTGTCCTCAAGACATAGTTATAGTTCATATAGGTTGCCAAAAGCCCATTTACAGGTAGACAATGAGTTAGTATTCATGTTTTAGTAGTGTTTTGGGACATACAAGGTGATTGAAGTTATAAAACATGTTTTTTTACCTCATTTTAGTTCAAATAGAGTCTTCATATAGTATGTAAAATGATAACACATGCCTACAACAATAAAAAGCAAAGTTTCTCAATCATTTAAGGAAAAACTCAATTTGGTGAGCTCAAACTATAGGTAAAAGGTATAAGAGAGAGTTTTAATGATAAAAAACCATAAAATTACCTTCCTAAAATCCATTATGACCCCATAAACCCTTATCAATTCAATACAATATTACGTTAACCTCTTAAGGCCCTAACATGCACCTATATCCCTGTGTATGACTGTGTTGGCAATGAACATAAAAGAGTAAGTCTAGGTGATGGTAAATCATGAATATGGAGAAAATAGATTTAAAAAATTACAAAATTAATATAGGGGGTTATAAGGAGGTTTTTTACACTTTTTTAAAAATCTAAAATCATGCAATTACCTACAAGTAGGGCCTAAGAGACAAGAAACACAATCAACTCATAAAACTAGTCATACAAAGGGTAAGGTGTATGAGGTGTTTTAGCAAGGGTTATTATAAAAGAGTGATTGGAATATAATGAAAATAGGTGTTAAAATTTCATTAACCAATATAAGGTGGAAAAGTATAAGGGACCTTTTTAAATAAGCAAAACATAGTCACGTCAAGGTTTGGTATTCATCCTTAACTAGGCAAAATGATATATGAGAGATTTAATGAATGAATGAATGGTAAATAACATTCATAAAATTTAAAAAATCCTCATGAAGATATCATGATATATTTTTAGAAAATAAGGATCTCAAAAAATCATATCACAATCTTTGTGAAACCCTTCATACACAGTTCTTCCTTTGCAAGGTCTAGTTTGGATTTTAGGAGGGTTGGAGGGTAGAATGACCTAAGAGAGAGTTGAAAAATTGTGTAGATCACAATTAAAAATATTATAATACACAAAATAATTAAATTTTTTCTTATTATATAGGGGATTTCACTCTATTTTATCTTAGATAGAGGGCACTCCCCTCAATGCAAAATCTGGTAGGTTTTGAAGAAAGTGAGTGATAAGATAAGCCAAAAGATGTATGGAACTTGAAATAAGGTTTTTAAATCTGAGGAACACCAATAAAAATCATGGAAACAAAGTTCATAGGAAGGAACCCCAATATGGAAGTCCAAACCCTTGGAGTTACAGTCAACCCTACTAAGAACACTTAGGCTTAGAGGTCAAACAGAGGGTCAATTCTAATTGTGACCTAAGGTGATCATTATAACCTAAAAATAAATGTTTAATGGGTCACTATATATATTTTTTAGCTAATTATAGGTAAATAAAAACATGAAAATTCCCTCTAAGCTCTAAGATGTTGTCAAGCCTATTAGGCAAGGGTCAAGCCTAAGGCCAAATGAGGGGTCACTCACAATTATAGCATTATATGAATATTCCAATGAATTGGATCATGTATATGAGGACATAATAGATGTTTTAAAACTATTACGATGTAAAGGAAACCCTGAAGAAGCCATTTTTCACTCAGAAACCAACTCAAACTTGTGTAAGATGAGAAAAGGGCTTGATATGACAGGTTTGAACACTCATATCTCTCTTGATGATTTTAATGGAATATATAGGAGTTTTGGGAGGTTATTATGGGTCTTTAAGGACATATTTTTGTAGTTTAACTACAACTCCAATGTTAAGTTTTTATGAATGAACCTTAAGAGTGGAAACAGGACTAAAACCCTTGTTAAACCCTTGCAAGGACCTATTTGGATAAATGCAATTGGATAGGTGATATAATGGCATGGTTTGACAATGAAAAATATTTTTAATTTGAAATTACTCCCTCAATATACTCCCAATTATTTTAGCTATATGAACTTATAGGAACATGAAAGAAATAAGGTATTTTTGACCATTTTTTATGTTATATAGGGTCTAGGAGGAGCCTAAAGATGAAACCAAGTTTGAGAGAAATATTAATATTTTTATTAACTCCCCATGTTAATTTTAAGCCTAATAAAAACTCATAAGTTCCTCAAAAATAGATCTCATCTTAGCTAATCAAAATTGGCATAGTGGACAAGCTAGTGAGAAGGGTGAAAAACCTCATGTGAAGTGATTTTAATGTATACCTAATTATTAAAAGGATATATAAGGTCTTTATAATTATGGTTCACTCCTTCCCATGGATTTTAATGAGAAAATAATGCAAAATTTGAGTCTAATTGTGTAGGGTGCATGAAAGAGAGGTTTTTTATAGTGTAGGCAGTGATAGCTCCTTTTTAGTTGATTGAAAAATACCAAGCCTACAAAAATGCATGGAGAGTCATGAATGATACACTTAAAATTATTTATAATAATTTTACCTGGTACTAATTAGTTATGAGGTGTTCAAATAGGTCCAAATCATGAAGGAAATTTTTTGAACTAGAATGAGGAGTTTTATGTCACGTTGCAATAGTTTGATGACTTGGATGGACACTTGGACATCCTAAACTTGCATGGTTCATCCAATATAATATTCTCATTCACATGTAACTTATTTTATCATCTTGACAAGTGTCCTTGTGACCCTTGGACTTATCTCTTCTTCTCTCTCTCAATTCTATTAAAACTAGCCATTTTGGCCATTATAATTTATGCTCCACTTGAGTATGGTAAAGCCCTACTCATTTGTATACCTTTTGATCAATAATACTAATAATTTTATATCTTACATTACTATTATTAGTGTGTTCATTTTTAATGTTTGATTTTGCATAAGTGATAACTCTAGTTTCCTTAGCATGATTATTTCATCCTATCATCTATTTGTAGTTGGAAAGCTTCTTCTTATAAGGCATGTGAAATGTGATTTAAAACTTCAAGGATTGAGTGAGTTAGTATTTTCATTAGTGCCATTCAGGGCCTCTTGTCTAGTCATCCTAGCTTTGCATATTCATCAGTAACCTCATAATGTAATGCTGATGTGAAAAGATTTAGATTGGAGAAGTGTATGTTCAATTTATCCTTTGATTTTAAGTGTAACATGCATATGGTTGGAAGTAATCAATCTATTTGGTATATCACCTCCCTTAGAATAGTTTTTTTAGTCATCTCTCTCCTTTTTCAACCCCCAAGTTTAGTTGTAGTTTTGATTCAAAGTGGTACATCAAGAGAGCTGGCCCTATCTAGAGATTCACCTCATCATTAGGTTGTCCCCAAGCTTATAGGTGTTTCTATTGTGCCACTTAGATGAGGAGATATTTTCCATCTCCTCAAAGGATGAAAATCCAAGTGACAATAGTTTTTGGTTTGCCTAGTGGGACTCTTGGTCTAAGAGGTTGAGAGATTTTTGGTGTTGTCTCTCAATAATCAACCTTTGGAGGCATCTATCAAAGCATCAATAGTGACTCCAAAGATATATCAGCTAGTCAAGTAGCCTAGGTTATCCTTTGAAGAATTTTGGTAACATTTTCCTTTATGTTCTTGCTTTCAATAAAGTTTCATGGCTAGTTTTGGTGTTGAGCATTATTTTACACAAGTTGGTGAGACTTTTAAAGCTTGTGGAATTCCATCTCAATATGAACAAGTTATTTATTTAGCCTTGTCATGCAGTGTAACATCCTTATCATGAATTATATCATCCATGTCATGAAGTATATCAATCTTATATCTAGTGTTCTTAATGTCATGTTCCTCCTAGTCAACCTAGTCACTTCTCAAGTCTAACTTTTTCCACTTTCAAGAAAACTCTTTTGGATTATGAGAAGTACATGTTGGATCATGACACACAAAGAGGATATGGTATAGAAGTTCCTAATCATGTCATTCATAAGATGAGATAAACATTAGAGTTGGTCAAAAGAGAGTGGGTACCTATTGAGAGAGCCAATTGGAAAAGGCTCACAAGTTAGATGCTTGATGTGAGTGGCCTAGTTTCTTCCTTAGAGGATAGGATAGGAGTTCATGAAAGGCAACCTCACCAAACTTATTAGCCTTCATATCCAGTTCCACAAGTTCCATATCAACCATATTTTATCCCTACTCATGAGCTCATTCAAGGATATCAAAGTCACCCTTTTCCCAATCAATTAGAGGAGAGATTTGAAAAGAGAAACCTTGTTTTTGAAGCTAATCTTTATAGGAAAATTGAGTTAGATAATATGCGTATGCAAAAATATTTTTTAGTAGAAAAGGAAGTTTATATAAATACTTGATTTCCCTTTCACATTTCATACCCACCACCTCAAAAAGAGACTTCTAATCCTAACATCCAAAGTTCGAATAAGATAGTGGATTCATGGGGAAAGAAAGAGGAGAAAAGTCTTGACAAAGAATTTGAATTTGAGAAGGAGCTTGACCCTATCGAAACCACTCCCACCCTTACTAAATAAAATAATTATAATCCTAGCATCTTAAGCTATAGTAATATATTAGAATCATGGGGATAGAAAGAGGATGCAATTTTAGTTGATAACGAGTGTGAAGTTGTGAATGAAGTTGATCCTTTACAAGTTACTCCCACCCTTACTCAAGAAACTTATTGTGTTCCATTTCATCCCTAATTCTTTAATTTTACTCATGGAGACTCCTATTAACTTCAATAAAGATTTTTACAATAGAACCTATCCAAGAAAATTTAAGAGTTAGAGGCAAAGATGAAATTGCTAAGTCAAGATGTGATGGAAGGTTTAGACCCAAAAGAAGATCCTATGCCTAAAAACACCCATCCACCATTCCTCAAGAGAGTCCTCAAGATAAATCATATGTGAATAAAGTGGTTGTCAAATGGAAGAAATAAAATAAAGTTATTTTAGCCCAAGGTCTACCTCCCTTTCCTTAAGAGATTGCAAAATAATCCCCTACATTCTATTCCCAATCTGATTTTGAGTTCTATGTACCACCTCCAAAAACTAGTTCATCTCGTCCTCACCCCATCACCATTTGCCTTGATGTACCTATGGTATGGGAGCCTAAAGAGGATAATTTTGTTGAAAAAAACTCATAAATTTTTATTGAATAAATTCTAACTCTTTGGTAGCCTCATTGGACTAAGTCACAAGACTTCAAGATGCCTAGTCTTGGAATCACAAAGAAGGAAATGGAGGATATTATAGCCATTGAGAATCAAAGTCATGATGTGATATCTGAGATGAAACTTAATATCCCTCAATATTTCCTAATTAATGAAGAAGAGGTGACTGATTATGAAGAATCTTTAGATTGGGTTGATAAGGAAGAATGCTTCCCTTTTGCCAAAGAAGGAGAAATGGTCATTGATTCTTCCATCACCTTGCAAGCTATCATGGATTGACAAGGACAATTTATTATTAATTATTTAGATGAATTTTTTGAAATAATTGGAGTAGATTATACTCCTCTTCAAGGAGGCTATGATATGGTCAAAGATGGAGAAGGCAACCTTGGCACTCAAGTAAGTATGCAAAGGAAAAATAATCTTTCAAATCTATCCTTTCAAGAAGCATATGAATTTGATGATGATATGTTTTAATTCATGAAGATGGGTTATCATACTATCAATAATTTTGGAGAAACACATCAGATCTTGAAGGATTGAATAAGCTCCTATTGGCCTCAATCTTTTAAGCAACAAGAAACCAATCCTCTTGAAGCCATACCTACTAAAGAGATGCAAGTTGATCATGAGATGAAGATTGGGTAGAAGTATGAAGTATGTGAACATGTTCAAGAGGAAAATATATAAATATGAGACCTATTTGAAGATGATCTACTTGAGGTCAGATCAAGTGAAGTGCCAAGGAATAAGTCTTATCCACAAAGCATTCAATTCAAGGAGAAACATGCTTGTCACTATGTTTCATCTCACCATGAAGATGATTCAAGGAGTTTTCCTTTTGATCCGAGAAAGTAGGTATGCTTAGTTTATATTTTTGTGTAATATTTTTTTTTATGATTACCCCAAGTTTTTTTAGAACATGTGTGTGTGTGTGTGTGTGTGTGTGTGTGTGTGTGTGTGTGTGTGTGTGTGTGTGTGTGTGTGTGTGTGTGTGTGTGTGTGTGTGTGTGTGTGTGTGTGTGTTTTTTTGTTAGTTTGTTGCCTTGTTTTGTATGTGTCCTTTACTTTGTGGGTGAGGTAATTAATGGTCTTGTCTTGATGGTCAATGGTCAAAGGTTTCCTTGTTTGTTTTAGACCTTATATGATTCCTTAAGCCTAATGGACTGATAAGGCTACTAGTCTAGTTAGTATAGTAGGCATACTACCCCTATGAAGCACTATTTTGTTGACCAAATTTGACTTTTAGGTCAAATTAGATCACCCCTAGGTAAAAACTTGAATTTTAGGTGTTTTATAGGTCTAATATAAATTTAACAAGGTGATTTATAGGTTAATTAATGTCATTTTATGTTATACCAACCTTGGTCAATAGTTATTTTAGTCTTTTTAGTCATTTTGGGTCATTTTGAGGTCAAAAAGGTGCATTTAATGACTTGTATAGATTTATTAAGAACTGTGAAGGTTAAAAAAGATGATGTCATTTCCAATGTGTCCTAATATGTCTTAATTAATATAAACCAACTAAAAATTGGTAGGTTTCTCAGAAAAAAGGTAGTTTTCTTAAGGAAAAGAAGAAGTTTGGCACTTGTATGGCTCCTTGGGAAGTGTGTCACATGGGAAAGGATCATGGTGTGTATATTAATCTTCTAAAATCTTATTTACATGTTTGGTTTGATTTAAAAGTTCCATTTTTGGCCTAAAACCATTTTACTCATTTTCTATCTTCTTAGCAAGCAAAAGTGACCTTTAGGTTTGTGCTTGGTATGGATAGCTCAAAAGGATTAAAATAAAATGCATAAAGGAGGTTAAATTAAAATTAGATACCTTAATTTACATAAAAATATTTTGAATAATGGTGGATTGTACTTCATAAACCATCCTCATGAAGTTGACTGTACTTTTCTTCTTACTGTTTCAAGCATCTTATAGGTTTTGCTCCATTTTTGGTAGGTCCATATGAACCAGTTGGGGATATTAGTTTGAAATTAATTTTTATTCATTATAAACTTATATCCATACTCGGTTTCAAGTTTCATGATGTTTTTATGAGTCAAGTAGCTCAAGGTTGCAAGAGGGAACACTTTTATGAGTTGTAGGCATTTTTCACCATTTTCAAGAATTTCAACCTTGTTAATGGATTAAAAGTGTTATTATAGGTCTATTTATATGTATTAAATATTACATTTATTAATCTTGACACTTCAATCTCATTATTCAAGTCTATGAGAGTGTAGTTATGAACACCATATAGTCAACTTTTGATCATTGTTTGCTTATAATCATGGTGAAATACATGCATGGAGCCTTTAAAACATGTTAAAAAAGTTGTGTTGAAGGTTTTAAAGTCCTGGTGTAACTTTTATCATCATAAATTGGTTAATAAATCCTTAATTTGATGCAAGAAAAAGGGATTGAGTAGTCATATAACACATTCTCACCTAGTCTACCATGAACAACTCACCAACAGGTGCCTTCATAGAGGTTTCATGTGTGAAGGGAAGGTTGAAAGTTGTTTCAAAATATTTTTAATGATGAAAATTAATTTAGAATTTTTTAGGAGACCTAAATATAATCATGAGCATGTAATCCTTGTCTACTACATGTAATCTTCATCTACTATTTGTACTATGGAAAATTCACCTACAAGTGGTATTGGTAGAACCTTAAAGATATTTGTATGGAGTATTAAAGCATGGTAAGACCCTCTTTCAATCCATATAATGTGATAAATATAAATTCATTCCTAATTGAAGCATAAATTAGGAATATATAAGTAGAACTAGGTTTAAAGGATCAAATGACTGATTCAAGGCTTTTTCCCCTAAAAGAACAAAATAATGTTCCTTAGTGTTTTTTTGACATTTTTCAATAGGGGTATAAATAATTTTGTTTCATCATAATGACCATGTATTGTGACCTATATCATGGAGAGGAGATTTTAAAAATTTTAATGGTAGAGGGTTGATGTATTTGGGTTGTTATAATCCATGGAGATGCCTTTTTATATACTAAACTCCTTCGGTATTCTCTACAAGTTTTGAGCTATACAAGAAGAAATTTATGTAAATATGCCAAGTTGAAGCATATCCACATAATGGATTAACATGATAAGATAAATAAAACTTTTAACCTCAAGGATGTCCTATTAGAGAATTTAAGAACAAGGTGGTAGGTCCCCATACACACTTATAGGTGTGTTTAACCCCAAAATCCTCACCTAGAGTAGTAGGGAGGTTAAAAAGTTCTTGGAAGTAAAATTTAAAAGGATAGAAAACTTGAAGATTATTTTGAGTGTTTTGGGAGGGTAAAATGTTTCAATGAATATAAATACCACTAATAAAAATGGATATGGAAACTTTATGTCCTCAAGGCATAATTACAGTCCGTACAGGTTACCAAAACTATAGGCAGACAATGAGTCAGTATTGGTGTTTTGGTAGTGTTTTGAGACATCCAAGGTGAGTGAAGTTATAAAACATGTTTTGTGACCTAATTTTATTTCAAATAGAGTCTTCAAATAGCATGTAAAATGCTAACACACACCTATGGTAGCCAAAAATAGAGTTTCTCAGTCATCTAAGGAAAAATTTAGTTTGGTGAGTTCAAACTATAGGTAAAAGGTATAAGAGAGAGTTTGAATAAAAAAACCCTACAAGTACCTTCCTAAAATTTATGATGAACCCATAAACTCTTATAAATGTAATACAAGCTTACATAAACCTTTTAAGGCCCTAACACACACCTACAACCCTTTGTATGACTATGTTGGTAGTGAACATAAACGAGTAGGTCTAGGTGATGGTAAAGCATGAAGATCAAGTAAATGGATTTAAAAAATTACCAAATGAATGTATGGCGTTATAAGGAGGTTTTTTATAGTTTTTTTTCAAGCTTTAATCATGCAACTACCTATAGGTAAGTGTCTGAGAGATAGGAAACACAATCAAGGCGTAAAACCAATCAGACAAAGGGTAAGGTGTATGAGGTGTTTTAGAAAGGGTTATTATTAAAGGGTGATTAAAATAGAATGATAATTGGTGTTAACATTTCATGAACCAATATATAGAAGTATAGTATAAGGAACCCATTTCAACAAACAAAACCCAGTCACAGTCAGGGTTTGGTATTCAGCCTTGACTATGCAAAATGATATATGAGAGTTTGGATGGATGAATAAAGGTTAAATAAAATTCATAGCATTTAAAATATCCTCATGAACATATCATGATATATTTTGAGCAGATAAGGAGATCAAACAAGCATAGCACATTCCTTGTGAAATCATATATCATCTATTTCTAATTGGAAAGCTTCTTCTTGTAGGGCATGTGAATTGTTCTAGGAAATGTCAAGGATTGAGTAGTATTTTTATTATTTCCATTCAAGGCATATTTTATAGTCTTCCTAGCTTTTCACATTCATCCATAACCTCATAATGTAACATTAATGTGAGAAGATGCAGATTGAAGAAGTGTATGTTCAATTTGTCCATTGATTTTAAGTGTAACATGTGTATGGTGGGAATTAATCTATCTATTTGGTGTATCAACTCCATTATAATAGTTTGTTTTTAGTTATCTCTCTCCTTTTTCACCCCAAAATTTTAGTTTTAGTTTTGATCTAAAGTGGTACATCAAGGGAGATAGCCTTATCTAGAGATTCACCTCATCCTTAGGCTGTCCACAAGCCTAGAGGTGTTTCCATTGTGCTAATTGGCCAAGGAGAGATTTGCCATCTCTTCAAAGGGTGAAATCCAAGTGAAAACAATCATAGTTAAGGCATTCTACATATAAATATCAAAGTTGTTTCTCAAGATCACTCTTACCATCATAAAATGGAAATTTAGGTGCAACAAAATTGATCGGTAAAGGGTGAAAATATATCTCAAGTACAAGAGGATTTTACAACACATCTGGAAAATTAGTAGAATGAGGGTATTTTAAATAATTTTTTTCAATGTGAATAACTTTTTACTCCATGTTCTTTATAACTTGAATGAGTGTTTAAACTATGGACCCATAATTATTTAGACTACTAAGTTGAGTAGTCACCAAGGGGATGTAAATATGGTTGGTTTGAGATGTAATAGGCATTGAAATTGGTATATCCATGATATATGTAAGAAGGTTGATATGTATGGATTTAGTTGTATTACCTTCTAAATATTCACCATCACTATGTGAGGAGGCCTTAACTTTATTAGGTTTACTTATTTCATCTCATGTAGCATATAAAAATGCATCAATTAATTTTTTATTTATTATTGAGATGAGTTATCAAGGAATCCTTATATTCTACTTTAAAATGAGCTTTTGATTTATCATTTTACATTACTTCACTAATGAAAAATTTAAAATTTGGTAAAATATTACAACAATTAGAGATCAACAACATAAAAATCAGAAAACCCTAGGTCACCTAGGGTTTAATGTTCAAAGATCAGGTTCACCAAATATTTAACCCTAATTTAGAAGTTAGATATGACAATCGTCACTTGGCGTATATAGGGTTGATAAAATAGAAATGAAATGGCATAAGGGTGATAACCATATCTATATCAGGCCAAATATATGATAAACATAGATATAAATATATGCTAAATTCATAAAATTAAGATAGTATAAATATAAAAAGTATAACTAAGCTATGTATAGAAATGAAATATAAAACAAGGTACTTAGATGATTCTGATGCTAACACAGTGCTAGATCTAAAATAGGTAGGAAGAGAGTTGGAATATAGTTCTATAATATTCATCAAATTTTGAGTCTAATACATTTAGAGATTTGAAAACTAACATTAGTGTGGAATGGTTATATCGATGCTATTATCTAGGTTTGATACAAGTGTCTTATATGGAATACTTAATGGAAAAGGATGTGACCACCTAGATATTTTTATTATTTTCTTAGTCTTCACTTTGGTGCATTCATATCTTGATCATGAATGGTCTCTCCTCATAAAATTATAAAACCCTAGTTTTCCATCTTCATAGTGACATTAGGGAAAAATGGGTTACTGGGAACATGGTGTTAAGCTAACCCGAAAAACCATACTATCAGTGGGCATTGCCTACATAGCCAACAATCTAGAAGAGGGCCTTAGACTTATGTAATTTTACCCTACATGTTGACTTGTTTGTGAATCATGCAATGTGTGTAAAATAAGTACAACAGTGACCTAGCTTGTAACTTGGCAAATCAGACTCTTAAGTTGTACATTTAATACTTTAGACCTATATATGAGTTATACCTATGAATGGTGTGGAAATAGGGAATGTTTTCTCAATTGAATTCTTGATAGATTGATTTTGATAAATTGTCTTGGTCTCTTTGGTCTATTTATAGATGAGGAATGAGTGAGGGTTAATCATGTATTTATATCAATCCACTTAGATTAATAACTCACTTTAAATCACTTTGTCCAACCATTAGGATACCTTTAATTTATAAATTAGATGAATTTAGGGAACTAGACACTTATTTTGGGTCAATATAGTAACATCGACATTATTGTCTATCCCAAACATTGGTGTCTAGGGAGCAAGAAAGTAGGTATAGGTTCAAAATTTGTAGAGGTGGAAGATAAATACATTTTAAACATTCTAGACAAGATAAAAGACACATGTCATCAAAATAATACTAGTTGGACTAAGATATAGGATAAGAGGCACAAGATAGAGCATATTTGAGACTTTTAAAAGAGGGAAAGTTATATAAATAAGAGGGACAATGAAAGTGTAAGTTTGGCAAGTATACAATACTAAGGTGTTATATAATCATAGAATAGTGTCTACAATATATAAAATCAAAAGTTAAAATCACACCAAAATATGTGATTATTAAGCACATCTCCTATTCATATTCAAATATCAAAATCCATAGTTTGCCACATAATAGAGTTGAGGTTCATTGGGGTGTGGTAGGTTAGTAGACTAGGATAAGAGATTTCAAAATTTTCTATAGTTCTGCCTACTTTATCTTGCAATTACCTAGTACTCACAATAGCCAAACATTCTTATAAGGGGCATTGAGCAATGGAGAACAAATTATGGGAATGTATGTCCACTTTATCTTTTCATGTATATGTCCTTTATGGGATGATATTTATATTTTAATAGACAACCAAAATTTGTGTGGTTAAGGAAAGTTCTCTAGAGTCTTTAATGTCAAAAGCCTTTTGTTTTGTCAAAGTAATTTGAGTGTACTGATTATGATAAAGATTTTCTACCTTGGTACTGCCTACATTTTCCCCACCGCTGATTTCATATTCCCCCTTGATAGGCAATTTTATTTCTAAATATGTTTCTCAACTTCTATATTCCTTATTCAGTATCTCTTCCTAAAACATGCTAATAATAGTTTTGTTTTAATTAAATCTATCTTAAGAATAAAATTTTTATCTTTGAATGACTATGCATGACTTCATTACACCATTTCTTTATCCTTCTTAGATATAACCTCCCCACTGGGATCTACTTAGAAACACATAATTTTTTAAAATACATAAACTATAAATAGATTACACCATGAGAATCTAAGAAGTGATCATATATAATGCTCTAAGTGTGATAACTATAAATGAATCATACTACCTCATACATCAGTGATCATTATCATCACAATAAACACATCATAACACAAATATATAAAGTAATTACAATTAGCTAGCCAAGATTGATACAAGCCTAAAATCACTATTGTCATATAATAAATAAGTAATTATATCTCATCATGATAATTTTCCAATAATAAATACAATAGAATGCAATGTGTGTGTGTGTGTGTGTGTGTGTGTATATATATATATATATAGCTCCGTAGAGCATAATTTACCTAAATCTAGTATATATATATATCAATCTCAAGTGTTGTCTCAAAAGTAGTACTACTATGGAGAGGGAGAGCATCATCCAAGAACTTTTACACACCAACCATGGATCAACGATCCCAAATATTAATACCATTAGGGAATGGCCCTCCCTTCACAGATGAGTAGATAGTGATGGTGTAAGAATCTAGAAAGATAAGTTAATACCCATGTGTTATATGATTTTTAAAAGTAAACATGCAGTGTATCATAGAAATCCATTATATTGTAAGATATCACACATGTAAATCATACTCATGAAAAAATATCTCACTAAACATTATTTTGTACAAAGTTTTCAATAATAATAATGATTTAAGGATCATCCAAAATTCACACACAATACTTGATCAGATTACGTTCATCTGGCATTATGATGTTAGTAAGCTAGTGAAGTCTGATGTTAGTAAGCTAGTGAAGTCAATAGTGCGAGATTTAGTTAAAATAATATAGAAAAATAGAATCATAATATTTCAACCTACTAGCAATTATTTCACATAACATGCTAAGCACAAGAACAATAAAAAATCATACATTTATTCCATCAAATTTATGAATGAATCTCACATTATTATCTATCCCATAATATAAATAATGATTACAATTTATACGACTTAGGTAAAATACACATTCAACTACAATTTATAATTAAAGAAAAAAAATTCATAATATCCTACACCCTATGATAACCCATATTATCATAGACTATTATTCCAAAACATAACTATTAATTACCAAAATCAATCACAATAAAATAGTCATAAACCCATGGAAACATAAGCTTCTTTTCAAGAAACTAGACATAAAAAATAAAGTCTTAGTTCACGTGAACATAAACTATTCCATTATAGCATTCACTATACTCTTAGGGGTTGTATGAAGGACTATTTTGAATAATTTGGATTTTCACCCACTAAAGTGGAGTGGAGCAAATTTTCTCCAAACATAATTTTCTTATATTCTAAATAAATTGGAATGTTACAAACCATTTGGGTATAGATCATTTCAAATGAACTGGACTATTTCAAATAATTTGGACTTATACCCACTAAAGTGGAGTGGAGAAAAATTTCTCCAAAAATAATTTTTTTATATTCCGAATAAATTGGATTGTTTGGCATAAATCATTTCGAATAAATTGGGTTATTTAAAATTATGTGGATTTATACCCACTAAATTGAAGTGGAGAAAATTTTCTCAGTTTTTTTTTTTTAATATTACAAATAAATTGAACTGTTTCAAAGCATTCATAGTTCATTTTGAATAAATTGGGTTAATTTTAATAATTTAGACTTATACCCACTAAAGTGGAGTCGAGAAGATATTCTCCAAAAAATATTTTCTATATTCCAAATAAATTAGACTATTTCAAACTATTTGGGTATAGATCATTTCAATTAAATTGGGATATTTTGAATAATTTGGACTTATATCCACAAAAATAGAGCAAAGAATATTTTATCCATAAATAAGTTTTCTATATTCTAATTAAATTAGATTATTTTAAACCATTTGGGCACATATGATTTTGAATAGATTGGACTATTTTGAACATGTGGCACCCTTATAGGCCTTTAGATTGATCATTGATCCTTTGACATAGCTTTCATTATTGTGACATGTGACATCATTTGACTAGCCAAATTATGGATGAAAACATAATAATAAATTAGTTCATCTACTAATAGAATCTCCTTTGATGTTTCTTATGGTTGCTTAGTCATAAAAAATATGTGAGGTTTGATTGATAACCATTCAATTTTGGAACCAAGGAAACATATGGACTACAACTACATTTTCATCAGGTTGTTAAGGTTTTCATGAGTCCAAGGCAACTTGGCATTGGAAAACAAATTTAATAAGAGAGAAAATTGAGAATTGTTTATTGTTCATTGGCAAGATTTTCATGATCAGCTGTCAATATACTGAGTCAACTTGGGAAATTTCAATATAAAATAATGGATTATCCACTTTTAATGGGATTAACATTGAATCTTGGACCTAATTCAATACTTTTAATGTATCTCCAACTATAAATAAAATTGAACTTAGTGAGATAAAATTATTACTAAAGTAAAATCAATAAATCTTAAATAAATTGGACTACATTTGAAATAATTTAGAATTCATTTATGTGAAATTGATGAAAATGTTTATTACTAGAATTATAGTTTATAATAAATAAATAAATACACTTGAAATAATCATATGGTGAAGCTACATCCTTCTAAACAATGGTTCATATTTATTGACACGGATTTTTTGCTTTCTCCCAAGAATGTGATGATAGATGTAATTTTTATTCTCCAATCCTTTTCATCTTTCTGACTTGTATTTTTAGTATATCTACTTGGTATAACATAACTCATTTTCAATTTTTGATTTGTAACACAATTTTGAGAATTAAAATCAATGAAAACCATGTTGACAATTAAAAAATCATCTCCAAATGTCCTTTTAAAAATAAATTCATCTAATTTATTTATGTTTATATTGAAGGGATTAGAATATCTTTTCCCCCAAACAAACATGAAATTTGAACTTGTGTAACCCATGGCTTGAAGGAGTAGCCTCAAATGATTGTCCTCTATCATTAACCAAATGCCATTATGAGAAAAAGACTACAATGCCACCTTAAAAATTTATTTGGAATGATCTTGAATGTAGTATGCCATATTTTCTATTTTCTAATATTATATTTTCCTATATCATTCATTTGCATACCTTTTGTTTTGTGCACAATAAATAACAAGTCATCCAACACCAAAATCAATAGTTTTTTAGAATTTAGTTTTAGCTCTTCTAAAATGTTTGTAATTTGTTAAAAAAGTAAGCAATCATTTATTAACAATATTATGTTATAAGTAATTTAACATGGATTTTTTTAAAGAAAATGTTTTACATGTTACTAGATTGGTAATTAATGTACTTTTGATTTGCATTTCATATTGTAACATATAAACGTAATGTATTTCATTTGATGCATTTTTTTTCCTTTCCCTAAATATTATAAATATTCATATAAACATACATAAAAATAAATACATTCTTAGGAACATGTAACTATACTCATTATACACAGATGTACCTTTTCTATTGCTAGTTTTGTAACATACATATGCATAAATATGTTCATATTGAATCCTTATAACCTGAACATAACTTGATCATATTCTGAAATAATATCATTTTGCCATAACTCATTTCTCATAGATGTTGATAGCAATTTAACATTGATCAACCAACATGTGTATTATTATAGTAATGAAAGTATCAGCTATTCTTATGCATACCAATACATATTTATATAGACCATCAAATTAAAAATTGTTTAAATCAATAGAAATATAATTGTTTCTAGCACAATATACTTTATTCATTTCTTTCCCTATATTAAAGATTTTTTTATCTAGCATATATATATATATATATATATATATATATATATATATATATATATATATATATATATATATATATATATTCATATTAAGAATACACACACACACAGAGACACTCATAATCATAATATTTCTATCCATTCAACGAAATCATTTTTATATTGATAAAGATCATGGATACTTAGCATCAAAATTTATTGTATTAAAGACACAATATAACACATATTGTGTTATTTTAAACTGTGTAAATTAAACATGTAAACAACATTTTAATGGGTAAATACAACCACATTCAAGTCAAGAAAATAATAAAATGAACCCACACTTCCAAATCCCATGCTAATGCAAGTCTATATTTTATTGTGTTCTAAAATCTCCTATCCGTGAATAAAAATTCATTTATAATGTGTTTAAATAAATAAATATAATTAATATATTCTAGTGTATGAAATTATATAATTACACATTCACTGAAAGGGAATTTCACCTTTTTTTTGCCTTTTTGTAGTTTGTATAGGTTCACTCTTTCATTGAAACTTTGGTTCTTTATTCCTTACTAGGTATTATATAATGTAGTAACTAAAATTTATCATCATCAATTGATTTGATATTTGTATTTTTAAAATGTGTCTTATTTTATATTTTTACCTTGTGTTGTTTTTATGGAGGCAACAAGATACAAAGCTGTGTCATGGGTTGTTATGTTGGAGACAAAAAGTTGTAGAGATATGTTGTGAACTTTTTAAATTGAGACAAAAAAAATGAAGAAATATTTTGTTAGTATTATAAATATTTAATAAATAAAGATATATATATAATTGTAAAAATATGCATGACCTTATATTACAATCTTCAAATTGTAATGTGTCATGTTCATTGGTTTGAATTTCTTTATTATTATTTCTTTACTTGCATGAAATGCCAGTAGTGCTTCACATCAAAATATTACTAAGATAATAGATTTGAAAAATAAAACATACACAATGAAAGAATATTAAAATGTTATATTTGACAAATGAAGCATGATTATGAGATAAATTAAAAATGTTATGCACTTGGTACTAAATAAAGTGGTTTTTCTTGTATTGGTTTCGCTAAATTTGTTGAACAATTTTAAAATTGAACATTAAAATTTATTTATTCTTCAATTTTTTTAATGTAAGATAAATTCCTTTGTAATTGTGTAAAAGCACACACCAATCCATCTCTTACATATACCCCTAACACTTTACATGTATCTAAATTGTTGAAAGAAGAGATAAGTATCTCCCATAATAAGTTATCTATTTAATTTTTTAATACAATTCTTA
The DNA here is from genome assembly GCA_037957365.1 of Torreya grandis. Taxonomy (NCBI): domain Eukaryota; kingdom Viridiplantae; phylum Streptophyta; class Pinopsida; order Cupressales; family Taxaceae; genus Torreya; species Torreya grandis. Next base: position 2,038,701 of record JARHVA010003138.1, on the reverse strand, counting down.
TTTTGTGTGAACCAATCATTTGAAATGTTGGTATGTCTTTGTTGATGTCAACACTTTCTTCTAATCTACTTTTTTATGAATGGAGGATGAATTCTTCAAGCTAAAAATTAGTGGGATCCTGAGAAAAATTGATACCTGTAATATGAGTCTAATTGAATACACCACTATCTAGACCCCAAAGTATGACACCCATTTTTTACATGCAATGGAAATCACCAACATAGTTTTTTAAGAGAGTTCTAGATGCCAAAAAAATGTTCAAGTTTGTGAATGATGAATACATTGAAATCCCAAATAATAAATTTATCATTAAATGCCTAAATAAATAGGTGAAGATGTTCTTATTTAAAAACTTTAATGAGATTCAAAAGATCAATAATTATCAAATTAGTGTTCACACCAATAATGAACATTGCATTGAAATATTCTAAAATGGATGGCCAAAGACATGGGGGTTGATAATGGTAGTTGGATATCTATGTATCTATCCTAGGAATCTAACCTCTATCACTATGTATATATTTCATCAATATTCTTATTGAATCTTTAGATAATGGTTGAAAGATTTTTTTTATTTTTTGAAATACCTTCATTTAGGACACACAAATTGTCAAACCTTTTTGTAAAATTTTTATAATACTCCATTACCTCTTCAGGTGTGATTATTATATTTTTGTCAGTGTCAAATCATGGTTGGTGAAATAATATGCAATTTTTGATAATATGTTACTTTTCATATTCACCTTTTTGTACCAAGTACCCATGTTGTTGTACCCAGGGCTTTTAAAGAATAAAATAGACCATTTTTTAAATAAATTTGTTGATTCTATTTTTTATGTCTAAAATCCCTTGAATATTTTTAAGTATTGTTATACCAATCATATTTATCTAAACTAGGTAAATTACCACTTTCAAAAAAATCAAATGCCTTATCAAAACAATCCTAAATGGGTTGTTCCATGAAAAGAAAGCATTTTCTCTCTTGCAGTTGTTTTGATGAATAATTCGTTTATGTGAATAAGTGTCTATCTTGTTCATTTATTTCTTCCATATTTTTTCCCTATTTTAAAATTATTCCAACCTCTCAGTTGAATAAGGTCACATGCAAATTGAACTCTTTATAAAAATTAAGCCTTACAAATTATTTCATTGGATTCATTATATTGGTTACATATTTTGTGAACAATATGGAATGAAGTACAAGTTTTTAAAAATATTTCCCTTCTAACAAAAAATTTAATTTTCAATGATAGTGAATTGTATTCCTCCCCTGAAATAATTTTTTTTTTGTGTTGTAATTGTGTGTTGGCCATCTGTAATTTTGAACCTTACGGTTTTTTCTACATCATATCTTCTAGGACTTATTTTTATTTGGTAATACGTTGAGGGTTATTTGTATCAAAATGAATTAACAAAGCATATTTTATTGGAAACTCATTATGTTTTAAAAATGAATGAATTATAAAATTCACCTGTCTTTCATTTAGACTTCTTATTTTGATATTAGCAAACCCCAACTCACAAAGCTCTACAAGAATGTTTAGGGTATAATTTCTAGAGGAAATATACCATGTAGATAATTCACTATGTGTATAATCTGAAGTATAAAAATAATTTTTTTTCTTTCATAGTTATTCAAATGAAACCCAAATGTTTCACAAGAAGAAGAAAAAATATGTTTTGTCAATTCCATTTTACTGGGTGTAAATTTATTGAAATTAGTTGTAGCATGATAGAGAATTCCATCTTCTCCATTCCATACTTCCAATTGGGATTGAAGGGAATATTCAAGTTCATCCTTATCACAAGCAAGGATTATTCCAATAGGAGAAGACTCTTTTCCTGATACAGTGTTAAACAAATAAATCTCTGCATCCATATTTGGAAGACTAAAGAACTAAAAATACCAATTAGTGAGGAATTTTGTTGCCACCATAAAATGGAAGATGGTGATGTGGATTTAATTTTAGTTTAGGTAGTTTAAATGGTACTATATCCAAATTCTCTTAGAGTGAGCCCTTTATCTACCTTTTAAGTGTGGTAATTCCTTTCTCACCTAAAGACATTATACAAAGTAATTAAAATGATTTAAATATTGATATTTTGTAAAATGCAAGTTGCATATTGCATCAGTTTAACAAAATTATTTATGATTAAGTAGTGATTAATTATATATAAAAAATGTGAATTATAAACTATAATATAAAATACATATTAAATATTCATAATATATAAACTAACTCATACTTAAATAATAATGTATGACAAAACCAAAAATAAATTCTATGTAGAGAGATGTAATAATAAGTTAAATGAGATGGCCTAAAAGTTGACTATACATTTCTAACATATCAGGCACCAGCCAATGTAATATTATGGGCAAGGGAATCTATAAACATTTATTTCAAAGGATCAAAATGAGGGGCAAGTATGTTTCTAATATGTGTCAAAACACCCATCAAAAGGTACCTTCAAGGTATCTCCTAGGAGATAAATTTCAAACATGCACAAGAGTGAAGTTTTACTTAAAGGTACCTCCTAAGATATACCTTCAAGTTAAACATCATGGTATTACAATTCTATTTCAAGTCTCATAAAGGAATCTCCTAGTAGATACCCTGAATGGCAATGTCATACATTCAAAGGGACATTGAATTTACCTCCCATTATATACCTTTAACATGTACATGAGTAGAATTTTCCTTCACCTTGAAAGCACTACTAGGTGATAACTTGAAGGGCCTTATAATACTTGTAAGGGTAATCAAGATGAGGTCAATCAAATTTACATTCATGATGTCATCCACACATAAAGAGAGATTTGGTATTGATGAATATAATCCTTCACATTCCCTATTTGACAGAATTTGTGTAGATAACTAAATTAGTTTTCTAAGACATTATTTTGATAGTGGAGCTTCATACCCTTATAAAATACAAACTAAGTAACCTAAAGTCCCTTATTTTTATTTTGATCACACAACCATATATACCAAATTAAATACTCAAGCTATAGATATAGAGAGGCCATAACCACATTTTTTTCACATGAATTTTGATTTAAATCAAATAAATTTTTGGTTTAATTGAGCCAAGTGAGTATATCCTTACCATAAAACTTGTGCATGTCCACTTTTAGAAACAAATTCTTTAGAACAAGATTAGAGGTCTAATTTTTTGAATGGGGAGAACTAAACTTACTACACATTTAAATTGTTTTTGTAAATTTAGATTTTAATTTCATAAAATCCTCGAAATCCTATTAAATTTTTTTGCTAGTTAAGAATGATTTTTAGCTAGTCATTACTCTAAAATTAATGTTTTGGAGGACTAAGTCACTGTTAACTAAGGATTCATGGCTTCCCTTATTTCACTCTATTGGTTATAAAATAATTTTCTTGACAAGGTATTATGTAAATCAGCATTGAATTTCATAGTCAAACCATATGCAAAAGAATAACATAACATTCTCAATTATGTCCCACTAATCACTAAAAGTGTTATGTTTCTGTCAAGTCTATGATATTTTTTGTCTCTTGTGAACAAATGTAGCTATACAAATTTATGCATTGTAAAAAATTCGTAATAATATTTTAAGTGAATATAATATATTAAAATTTAATGTTTTATTACCATAACTTTTCCCTCCCTTGTTTCATCTCTTCTTGCATGTTTATTTATTACATTTACAACACTATTGTTTGGCCTAGACTATCCCCATAGTCTCATTTTTTTTACTTAGTGTTATTAGTTGCTTCCCACCTGGGCCTACACATTCTATTTTTTTTCCATAGAGATAAATTAGACTTGGGATTTAGTTGAACTTCCAAAAGGAAAAGAGGTCATAATAATCGAGTGGGTGTATAAGATAAAAACCACTCCCAAAGGAAAGATAGAGAGGTATAAAGCAAGACTAGTGGTGAAGGGATACAATAAAAGTCCCATACATGATTATAATGTGATGTTTACACTCATAAAAAGTCTAAAAATGGTTAGGAAAATCATATCCATTGCTTCTCAACATAAATTAATGGTGTATCAAATGGATTTTAAGTCATCCTTATTGAATGGAGTGTTATACACAGATGAAAGGTTGCTATTTAGAATAGTATTTATTTGTTCTATATTATATGTATTATGTAATCTCTGTCAATCAATTTTATGTCTATGGTGGGTTCCTTTAGAAATTTGATAATGAAATTGAACATTTCATCATGTTTATTTAAGAAAGGTCTTACAGCTTCATTAATTGTTATTGCCTTCTCTATTATTTGATTAGCTAATGCTGCCAAGTCTAACATCTCTTATCCAAAGGTTACTCCTTGAGCCAAAGTCTATTTATTGAAATTCACAATGAAATTCTATATTTATGATTTGAAATCATCCTTGTTGATGATAGTAACATCACTATTTTCAAGGTGTGTGATTTTAGCCTCCTTGAGTAGAGTTATAACTCAATCACGTTTCTGAGTAAGATACTATCCCAAGGATCTCATATCATAAATCCATTAATTTAAGTCTTTCCTTATTCCACTAATGTAGGATTGAAAAATGCTCAAATCTTTCAAGGGTATCAGGTTTGGTTCTTCAAATTTATTCAACTTAATAAACTTAACCAAATTGATTACTTTGCTATCATAATTCTCATAGGTATTTTTTGCCTTAATATTTTTTTTATAAACCTCATCTCCTTTTAATTTATATTGAGATAAATTATTTAGAGCATGAAACATGGCTTGAACTACCCATTCCACTTTGGTGGTAGTTTCTTTTGGCAAGGTGGTTTTATTTTGATGTTCTAAATCAATTATCCTTTGATGCATCCCTTTCACTAATTTGATGACCATATCACCATCAAAACTTTGTTTTACTAAATCATCCAATCACCACCCTTGATTTGTCCACATGTCTTATCATCATAGGATTGAATTTTCATTGAAGTGACTTGGATTTATATCCCCCAAAATATCTCCCTACTATCGGTGCTTTGTGAAGAGTTGTATGCCACCTAGGTGCTACTTTTGACATGTAAAAAATAATTGGTATCCTCTTTGGCATTTTAGCCTTTTATTCTAAATATCAAACCATCTAAGTGGATTGGTCAACACTTTTCCAACTATCATCTTCCGATCAGATCACTCATCTTCAATTATCTCATGAATCATCCCCTTTCATCCTTAGACTGACATGGCCTCAAAAATTTTGTTGGTTTTCCAAGTGACAAGTTATTATTGGATCTTATTGTCACATGGATTTATTATATGAATTTATTAATGGACCCAAATGTCATGACACTTTGTCAAGTGTCATGTTTTAATTTGATTACACATCCATCAGGTTTAATGGATTCATTTGATCATATTATTATTGCAAGATATGGGTCCATGTGTCTTTAGCACATTACTCCCAAATGTTGTGTGGCTTCCATGTCATATCTAGCTACCAAAGATTAAGCAAATTACTACTTAACATCATATTATCATGCAATCTCTATATCATGAAATTGAAATATCTCATCTTGAGTGTGGGGCATGATTTATTGCTAAGTATTATGATGTGATAGGATCACATTGTCACAAGACTTAGAAAATAATAGAAGCCTCAAAAGGACATGACTAGATGCCATGTGACATGTTCTGATTCAGTTGTGGAGTCACAAATTTTGCAACTTATTCATAAGTTGGAATGCTATGACTGGGTGACAAGTGGCAGAATCCCATTGGGTCATGTTATCACTCAATTTTTCAAAGGTGAAAAGATATATGATAATGTATATGAATTACATGACTGAGTCACCAATGAATGTGACATTAACACGTGTCAGAAGCTAAACTAGCATTAGGGTTCCTACCAAATGAAAAAGTGCCATGGTTATATCAAATCCCTTGTAATGACATTTGCTATCAACATGGAAGGTATTACAAGGCTCTTCAAAGTATCTCCTAGGAGATAATTTGAAATAAAATTCCAATCATGTGCATGTTCAAGGTATATCCTAGGAGATACCTCAAAAGAAAATTCTAATTGTGTTCATGTTCAAGATATTTATAATGAGACCGCTTGAAATTAATACAAGGCCCTTCAAGGTAACCCCCTAAGATATACCTTGAAAAAAAAACCAATCAAGTACATATTAAAGGTATCTACTAGGAAAAACCTTGAAGGTAATACAAGACCCTTCAATGTATCTCTTAGAAGATACCTTGAAGGCCATTTTAGTACCTTCAAGGGTACCTCAAAGTTATAGCCTAAGAGATACCTTTCAAACATGCACAATGGTACCCTTTAAGGTATTAAAAGGCCCTTAAATATATCTCCTAAGAGATATCTTGAAAGACAATTCTAGTCATTTGTATTTTCAAGGTATCTACTAGGAGACCCATTGAAGGTAATACAAGCCCTTTCAAGGTATCTCCTAAAAGATACCTTGAAGGGCCTTGTAGTACCTTCAAGGGTACCCTAATGCATGTTTGAAAGGTATATCATATGAGATACCTTATACCTTTCAAAAATATATTAGGTTACACTCGAAGGTACTAAAAATCCCTTCAATTTATCTCCTTGGAGATACCTTGAAATAAAATTACAATAATGTGCATGTTCAAGGAATGTTAGGAAAGTTTCCTAGAATTTATCTAAAATATGATAATTAAAAGGATAAATTGTGTAAGAATAATAATAAAATAATCATAATAAGATGAGTGAATGTATAGAATCTTCAATTTTATACAAAACATCAAATATAAATATAAACTAACATGGTGTTAACAATTACAAAACATAACATAATACAAGATAGAACAAGCTAAAAAATAGAGTAAACACTATGGACTAGGCATATGTAAAATACTTTTAGGAAAAACTTAATATATATAGTCTATTGATCTCTATCACACATCATAACCATATTCAATTATATCATATCACTATATATATATTTTTACATGGCTCTATCTCTTCACATTCAATCTTTCTAGGATATAAAAATAAATACCCTTGGCATTCTTATATCTATCACTTAGCTAATAAGGCCAAATATATCTTAAAGATCATATAGATGACAAAATGATACCCTATGCACATATTTCCATCCATTATACACTTGTAATTTTATGAGGCCCTACTCCATGTCCAACACTTTCTCAGAATTAACCTATTGTTTCATCTCAAAAAAACTCTAAAATATGATCTTGGCTAAAGATAAAAAAGATTATCCTTTCAAAAAAGTGTTAGTAATCATTCCATGTGTCATTTACCAATTTAAACCATTTTCAAACTACTTAAACACCCTTTTGGGTTTTCAAATAAGTAGCATACTTGCCTATCACCCTTTCCAATTTTCTATAGACTAGCTTAACCAGGTGACCATCCTAGTTGGGGGTTTTGAACCAACCTTTTCCTGCTCTTAATGCTTATGACTATGTTAAAAATTAGTTTTTTTTTTTATTAAACTTTAAAAATTTAGATACACATTTATCTACTATGAAGGTGCTGCCAAAGTTTGGCCAGGAAGCTATGTAGGTTGTGTCTACTCTGCCTACACCTTTGTATCTAGCTTTATCTTCTATAAAATTTCTTGGATTACCTATGGTAGAATGAACTTGGGTCCACCTATGATATGTGCAATAATTGGTTCAACCTATGAGAGTTCATGCTTGAGTGTTTTCTAATTATCAAGTACTTTCCACACCATGGTAAGTAAAATGTGTAGTTGAATCTAAATGACCAAATTTTTCACATCTTTTTCTTCTGTGATGATAAGGAAGGCTCTAGAATTTGATAGTTTAAGCTAGATATCTAACACAATATCATCCAACCTATCTAAAGTCCTTTAGGATTGAATGGACAATTTTTTTTTTTGCATTGTATCATTTTACCAAAATTAGAGCTTCTTCATCATGGTATCCCTAGCATCTAACAAATGTTAAAATGTGTTGATCTATGTTTCTCCTGTATCAATTTGATCACTCATTACACCTTTATATTTATTTATTATTTCAAACTTTAGTTTCATATAACTCCAATCAATAATTCCTTGGGATATATTCTTAGCCTAATGTGTAGAAATATCTAAGACCTATATATATTCCTCTTATAGTTCACAAATGCCTTATGTTTCAACACAAATAGCCTACCCTTGGGTGATCAGTTTCTATGCACTCACCCAATACTTTGTTAGCTGAGTCAACAAAATAGTGAGTTGTTTATCCTAAAAAATTACTTGATCACCAAGGAATTATGTAACTAGAGTAGGATAAGTATCATTGATGAGATACCTAGCCTTAGTAATTTGATTTTTTGCTTTGACTTTCTCCTCATGTAGCCAAAAAATAATATGTTCCAAGTCTAAAGCCTTTTGTAGAATGGATTATTGATGAGATATCATGGATAATTATAATGACAAAACATCCAAATATGTATCCATGGAAGTGAAAATAAGCATAGTGGATGTGGATCTGACTATGGTAGGATCTAGTGTAATTAAGCCAATGAAAGCAAGAAAGTGGTATGGTGAGATGATATGGTAGGGACATTAAAAAAAACATTGGGTAGAGTGATGAGACTTTAATAGTGAAGTCTCCTTTGATACACATGATTAGGTCACATCCTTATGGGATGATACATGATCTACTTTTACCTTTTCTTTAGCTTCCTTTTCTTTCACAGTCTGTGCCTTTGCTTTAGCTTGAGCCTTAGATGTGGCCTCAACATGAATTTGGGATTCCTCCCTAGCCTTAAATTTGGATATAATTTCAGCCTTGGAATCTATCTCAACTTTAACTTTGGTGTCAACCTCTACTTTAACTTTTTCATTGAAAAATTGTAACTCTGGTTCACATTTGGCTTCCTCATCCTTTTGGCACTGTTCTTTGGCATATTTATTTCACGCATCTTATTTTATTTGATCTTATCTCTATGAATATTTTGCCTCATGATCCTTTAATTATACCTATTCATTCTCCCTTCTCTTAGCCTCCACTTCTTCAAATTTTTCCTATTGAGCCTATGCTTCATTAGCTTGTCTCTGTGCAACCTTTGATTCCTTCACTTTCTTCCTTTCAACCGCTACTTCCTCTAATTTATTTGTCTTGGCTTGAGTTTCTTCATAATTATTTTTCCCATCCTCAACTTATTTAGACTTCTTATATTATTATTCATCCTTATCATGTTATTTTTCTTATTCTTATTATGTACATTAGGATTCCTGCATAGCTTCTTGTTCCATGTCCTCTTTCTTTTCTTTGTTTTTCTCTACTTTTATCTTTTTCCTCTCTACTTTCTTTATAGCCGCCTCCTAAAGATTTGTGGTATCTTGCACAATAATTATTTATTCTACTAGATCCAACATAGTGGTATCTAGAGGTCCCTCCATTATATATACATCATCTATTTTCATATCAGATTGTGAGTGCTCTGAAGATTTAGATTCCATAACCACAACTCTACACACAAAAAATATTTGGACTCGACTGAAGGGATAGGTGTATCTTTGTGTCTCCTCACACCCCTATACTTCACCTGATGGGTTCTAATTATTATATATATCTATCCAAAAGATACCATACATTCTTATATGATGGTTGAAGTCCTGACCCAATGATGTGTACATTGTTTACAAAATAGTGGCCATAGTGGATATACACTCTGTACAAATGATGAACTAGCTATTAGATATATTTAGAATTTTTTTTACACTAAGCTTCTTCTTAACCTATAGTATCCATAATAATAGGAGGGGTTATGTAATATTTACCTAAAGGTATTTGCTTACCTTATTCTGCACTTAGCAAGTGTGCACTACTTTTCATAAAAAATAATTCCTTATCCTCCTTATTATATACCTCTTGGATAATGCATTAAATAATGCATTGAATAGATTCTTGTTTGTCAATACCCAATTTTATGAGATCACACTTAGAATCTATCATTGGCACATGTAGGGTGTCTAAACAAGACTTGGTTTGCCTTGATCTCTTTTTAGCTAGTGGTGGTGAGGCTCTTTGCATAAGTCCCTTCCATTTGCCTTTTTATTATTGTGGGGGAGATATAGACTATTGTGGTGAGCCTTTTGGTTATGGTTATGTTTGTTCTTATATGGTTCATTGTGCATGTGGAAGAATGGTTTGAATAGGATTCACTAACCTTGTGACTAGGGATCTCTATCTCCATACTTCAACTTATGATTGAATCATTATGATGAAACTGGCATTAGATTCATATTTGACATGACTAACTCATGTAACCTAATTTGAATACCATTGTACAACTTAGTTACTGATTCATGTTACCCCAAATATTGCATGACATCTTATGAAATTTGAGGGTGTGACATGATCAAAGCTAAATCCTCAATTCACCATGTGTTAAAGTTCCCTATTTTCTCATAATATTTCCCATTCTTAGTTTAAGTGATGCCTAAAAGGGTAGAAGAAGGCCAAAAGTCCACAATATCATTAACTTACCCTGGTGAGGACTTTTATTAGGTGAAGCATAAAGAAAAAACCAAAAACTAATCTTGGAATTTTTTTCAGCTACTTAAAAGTACCTTGTCAATATTAGTGGTAAGTTTTGATGTAGGAAGTTTAAGATAATTAAATTTCTCATTTAGGTGTATCATGCAATACACAATGTCAATTACTCCTATTTTTTCCTACTTGTCCTCCTTCATTATCTAAAAAAAACCTCTTTTTTATACACACTACTAGAATGTGCATTGCAACATCCTCAATGGAGTTAATTGGGGTTCTTATGCCTACCCTAGTGGGAAACTTCTCTTGAATAACTGAATGAATTGGTGGTGTGGTGGACTTGTATGGAAATATTATTTTCCATGATTGAGGATTCCTGTGGCTCTCATCATGGTCTGTGCATTGATCTAGATAGTGATATCTTAGGATAAATGAATATCCCCATGGTTGTATCTACTTAACAAGGTATGCATGACCTCATCTAATTTCTTGAATATAGGTAACTTGATTAGACTCTCTACATCAAAACCTTGAAGTAGATGTTGAAGTGTAAGAACTCTTACTTGTGCACCTAGTTGTGTTATTCGGATGAAGAGAGTAAATTTGATAGTTTACAATAAGTCAAAGGGATTCATGTCATTGTATTTATTTTGTCTAAGACATAGCCAAATCCTCATTTACTCCTTCTATGCATCGATGATCCAGATCAACAACTTACTCCTATCCATGATTATACTTGTAATCTACACTATTTAATTATTTTGTTCTATCAAAATATGGGTCTCAATTTTTGTGCATGAGAGTATATTGAGAGTAGATAATAGAATAATCTTATTCATCAAAGTCTGTAATGTTTTGGCATTGTTCATCCCCCTTCATTTTATAGATTTTGACATATAATTTTGTCTTTCCAACCTCTTTAAATGTGCTGACTATCTATGCATGAGTGATCTTCCTCATATTTAATATTTTGGCTTTGATAGTGACCTTTTTATCTCCCAAATATTTAATTAACCCCATAGAATGTTTTTTATATGACCCTATGTCACTTCATGTAACCACTCTATTTAATGAATCCACCTATCACATCCCAACTCAATCTAACTTGAACAAGATAAAATATTTTGACATGATGCATCATTAATTGTCTTGCATGACCATTAGTGATACTTCTACCATACCTATCTTATTTTCATTACTTTATTAGACTTAATTGAGCTTGATGTAGTTATGGTTAGTTTTCCTTGATGATCTGTCACTAGAATGTGAATGCACCCTGTAATCATAGCCTCTTCTTGGATGTTGTGATATGAAATTAAAGGTGATAAGGATTAAGCTTACGTCCATTTATATGTCTTACTAATATGGTTCCCTATAAATATTTTAGTACAATGGTACCTTGTTGTGAGACTTTTTGAATAATGTAGGGTCATTTCCATCTAGTGTGCATCTTCATTGGAAATGATTTGAACCTTGTATCATATAATAACACTACCTATTATGTATTAAAATATTTAGACCATAAGTTATGATCATTAAATGCCTTATGAATTGATGTTTGAATAAGTTTTAAAATACTAAATTCACCATTAATGAATATAAAATGCATTTCTACCAAAGGTGATTCATTTAATATTTATGAATATCTCTACACATTCACTCATATATCCATAACTCGACTATCCCCCACATACCATGGTTATATCATATTCCTTGAAATAACCTTTAAAATAAACATTAAGGTTATTACAAGGCCATCTTACGTATCCCCTAGGAGATACTTAAAAGAAAATACCAATTGTGTGCATGTTCAGAACCCTTGAAGGTATTACAAGACCCTTCAAGGAATCTTGTAGAAGATACCTTTAAGGGAATTATATTACCTTCAAGGGTACATTGAAATTATCTCATAGGAGATACATTTCAAACATGAATAAGGTTACCCTTGAAGGTATTAAAAGGCCCTTCAATGTATCTCCTATGAGATACCTTAAAATTAAATTCCAATCATGTACATGTTCAAGGTATCTACTAGGAGACCACTTGAAGGTACTACAAGAGCCTTTAAGGTATCTCCTAGGAGATACCTTGAAAGAAAATTCCCATCATATGCATGTTAAATGTATCTACTAAGAGAACCCTTGAAGTGCATTATATTACCTTCAAAGATACCTTGAAGGTATCTCCTAGTGATACCATTCAAACATGCATAAGGGTACCCTTGAAGGTATTAGAACACACTTTAAGGTATCTCCCAATTCTAAATTATCTTAACAAAATATTATTCTATAAATAGTCATTAAGATGTATCAACTAGAATTGCTATGACACATTCTTCATTAACATAACTTAGGTAAATCACAACATAACTTTTAAAATTTATATTGCATATATCAAAAAGATAAAATATCATATCAATGACAAGAAATGAAAGAAAATACCATACAACATAAACTTTCATAACAACTCAAAGGATTTTTTTATCTCTATTTGATGTCAAAATTTCTCCTCTCTGATTAGAGAGGGTGATATAATTTTTATATGCTTAGGATGGGGCTAGCCTCATCTCTCAAGAAAAGTTAAATTAAAACTCAACATATCATTAGAGATAAAAAAGGCTACAATAGGAAAGATTCAAAAATAAGGATTGCAGTTATCAGGGGGATTGCCTATGAGGTGACAACTATAAATGGTGGCACTTGTGCACTAGATACTATTATAGTTATTATAGTTGTAAATGAAATTGTTTCCCCTATAGATAAATTTGTTACCATAGTGTGGGATGTCATTAAGGGGACCATTTTAACTAGAATATGAGTCATATTTGGAGCAATAGTTAAAATTGAAATTATGGGTGGGGTGACCATGGATGTCATGGTCTACTTGATTTCCTAAATTTGGAGGTAGAGAGTATGGCTAGTATAGAAGTCAATTTACACTACCTTGAAGTCCAATAGGGGTATTTTGAAAATTTGAGGAATCTTACCTATCAAATTTATATGTATATTTAATGATTCCCCAATCTCTATGTAAAGGGTTTCTACACTAAGAACCCTAATTCTAGAAAAACTCACCAATTATTGCACTTCATTAACTGTTATATAGATAGTGCCCTCAACCTCTACTCTAAAACTATTGGTAACTATATGAAGATGGTATTCAAATATGGATCTAATTAATAAATCTCTCTATGGAATGAATAAATTATTGATCCATATTTCACCCAAAATAGCCATAGTTTGCCTCTCCTAACTGATCAATTATAGGAACAAAGACTTCATGTCTTGGTACCATTCAAAAAAGTCATCTCTCCTAGTAGCTATTTAATTTTTTTATTAGGTAACACTAAGGGATGATATTAGGTTCAAATGGGCATAATATTTGTTCCTAGATGCACTTCTCAAAAAATGTATTTTAGCCTCCATTTTCTTCATCTTTTCTACCTCTAGATATACATCTCCCCATTAAGGTTGTGACTCCCATTTTACAACTCTGATTAGTTAGATGATATTGTATAGATTCTTGGCCTCCTCCTGTGCATTATCAATGATGTCCAATGGTGGTTTTATGGTGGTTTTTCTTTGTAATTATTTGATGGATTGATCATATCCTTTGAACATTTCCTTGATCACCCCCACTATAAAATCTATAAAGGTATATGGGTCCTCTTGGGGTAGGGAACTCACATTAGAGGGATGTACTTTTCTCATTTTGGATAGAGATAAGATATCTTCCCTTTATTCCAATTCCACCTCCTACCATTATTAAATTTGGTTATTCATTTTTGTGTTCCTCATAGTCTTCATCTCTTTGTCAAAATGTAACTTGACCACCAGTTTCTCAATGACTACCAAGTTTCCCCTACCCTCTTCTACATATTTTAGATTTTGTAGCCATTTTGGTATGTTCAAGGTTATTGAATACTTAGTGGGATTTGTACGATATACTAGAGTGGAGTATTGAGGATTTATTATAGGGAGCATGGGCTTAGGGGAAGAGGGTCATATTTATGGGAAAGTTGGGATTATCAACATCCAACTAGTGATGTTTTTAGGGGGTATTGTATCCAAAACTAACTTTCCCTTTTCTATATCCTTTTAGGTGGTCACCATATAATTATAGGTGTGAGTAGACTAGTTTAGTGGCATATCCATTTGGTTGTATAGTTGATTTGGGGAAATAGGTGAAGAAAAAATGGAGGTAGAGACTAGGATCTCTAATATGACTCATTTCTACGATTAGGGAGGGTTAGTTGTGCTAAAGTAAAAGTATGTAGAGTATGTACTAAGTAAATTTTGTAATAAATCAGTGGATGATGCAAATTTGAGCCCAATGGTAGTGGTAATAGGAAAATTATGGATTAGAATAACCTGAATCTCATTCAAATAATTTAAAGAATGAGAGCCAGCTATAATATTAGTTACCACTTTATTATAAAATATAGAAGCTGGGGATAAAGAATAGTAGGATAAGGTGATTACATATTGCATATAAGAAACTAGGGGAACTATTTTAGTAGTTGTCATTATTTTATATGGGGATGAAGGACTTGGTGACACTCTCACTAATTTTCAACTTGTAGAAGCTAGGGGTCTCAAATCTTCTTCATCCTTGGTGTCTTCCTCTTTTGCAAGTATCTCAGTGGAAATTAAACTACTCCATAAAATATTTGTATCCCCTCATTGGATCTCTTATTCTTCAATCCAATAATCCTTAAGATAAATCACAGTAGTCTCAGTGATAGATATTAAGAGTGATGTCTTAGATTTACCTTCCCATTCTCCTTCATATGAATGGAAATATTATTTAGTTCCTTGTCACTATCCAATACCTCTAGGGGTTATATTAATTTAAAACCCTTACCTCCCTTCAAGCATCTCCTTGATCCCTCATTGGGTGCCTCTTAGATAAGCTGACACTGTGGTGAGGTTGGAGGTGTCATGCGTTTTATTTTATATATAATAGACTCCATGGTGGGGGTGGAAGTTTGTGTGGAGGGAAGTAGAACAACAATCTATGAAAGAAGTGTGATATTGGGTGGAGATGATGGGAAATTGAATGGACATAAACCAGTAGCTAAGGTGAGGAAGGAAAGAAGAGGAACTTCCTACACTATGGTGAGTTGATGAAAGGACAACATAAAGAAGCCTCTACCAGTCCTCATAGTGGTGGATATTGCATGAATTGGAGGTGAAGGTGAGAGAGGAGAATTGACTAAGGAGAGGAAGGAATGAAGATGAAATTATTGAACTATGATGAGTGGAGGAAAAAATAACATAGGTAGAGCTCTACCACTACCCATAAAATTTATGGTGCCTTATGTTGCAAAGGGTGGAGAAAGGATCATATCTATTAGATTAATTTCTTTAATTATAATGAAGGGTAGAGAGGCATGAGGAAATTATTGAGGGGGTATCTAATCTTGTGTTCTAATTTTTGAAATGGCCCCCTTGGAAGGATCTAAAACAAAGTGCTCATTTTTAATATTCTTAGCCTATTCCTTGGTTTTTTTAGTATTACACTATGTGTGCCTGGCCACCACCATTAACATGAAGACCTTATTCATCTTGACATGGACCTATGAATTATTAAAGGAATTCATAAACACCTCATCATGATAAGTGTGGATGTTCTCATAGTCTATCTTTACCCTTCCTTTGAGTCTCTTTAGGTGTTTCCTCACATTATCCCTAGGGTCCCACTCTTTGTAGGGTGCCCATTTAAAATCATAATGGGTTTGGGTTTTCCCCACCGAATCGAAGTGTTCCCATTTGGTGTATTGAATCCTACCAATAATAAGAGGAGTAGGGTTCACAATGCTATCCCTCTTATTTATTAGCTGAACATCCATTGATTCATCCAATTGGGTAACAATTTCTTATTCTACAACTTTGTTTAGGACCAACTTGGGTAGATACATAGGGTAGGATTTGGTGCCATCTATCCTAACTATGGTGTAGTATGGGTAGAGCCAATAGTTCCCCATCTTGTCTATGCTCTTCCTAATTTGATCTGAGATCATGGGTATATCTTTGTGACATATTACATAGTATACCATTGAGTAGAAGGTCTCAATAATATTGGTCATGTTCCTCCTGAACCTATGAATGTTTAGGATGTTAAACCTTACACATATCCTTCTCATAGGGTACTCTTTAGAAGGATCCTAAGTCTCATTTAAAGATGCATGGATGGTTCCTATTATAACATCCACCATGTAGGACATCATATAGAAGTTATGATGTAGGGAGTTGTTCAAATTGGTTATTGTGTTGATGATGTTGGAATTGATGATTTCCCCTACGTAAATTATCCTTTTGGAGGTGAGAATAAGCTTGAGTAGGGGGATCCAAAACTCATTAAAATAATTAATTCTAGGGAAACTATAGATTTTATTTAATAGGGCTACCACAATTCTGACTCCAGGTCAAAAAGTAACTATTGGGATAGAAAAAATAAGGCCTTTAATTGCAAAAGTACTGGGCTCATGGGTCCACTCTTATATCTTAGTGGATACATTGTTTGCATGTATGTCAATATTAACTAGATTTTGGTTATATGCCATCTCAGGGGTAGGTAACCTATAATACCTTTTTGAATTCTCTACCACTAAGCTAGGTCATTAGTGTGCTAGTTTGGTGAAAGTGAAAAAAAATTCCATAAATTTTACCATTTGTAAATAAATTAAATAATAATTTTATGCATGGCATTACCTTGGGTTTAGTTATGGCATTATGTAGGCCCATTTTCTTGATTACCAACAGGTCATCCTGCTACCTCCATGAGAATGTAGAGAGTTGGTTCTCTAGACTACAAGGTTTGTCCTCGTTGACTTCTTCCAAAATAGAAGAGAAGTGCTTGAAATCATGTTTGAGGGAAAATTCATCAAACATTGTGTTAGTATATTTTATTATTCCTACAACTAAATACCTAGATGGAGGAGGTAAACTT
The DNA here is from genome assembly GCA_037957365.1 of Torreya grandis. Lineage (NCBI taxonomy): Eukaryota > Viridiplantae > Streptophyta > Pinopsida > Cupressales > Taxaceae > Torreya > Torreya grandis. The sequence continues at coordinate 2,021,281 of JARHVA010003138.1, read as the reverse complement.
TTAGATGAGGAGTTCATGATTATGTGGCTATGAAACTTATAGTTTGTGAGGGTTCAAACTCAAGCTTGTAATTTGTTATTTCAATGGAAATATGAGGGCAACTAGATCTATAAATTACATATATTGCCTTTGGATTCACTAGATTTGCATAATTGAATGTAAATTTCTTAAATTCATGTGAATTATTGGTGTCAATGACTTTGGCTCCTAAATTTTATTTTTTATATATAAATTTCACCTAACTCATGGGATGGTGACACTTTGATCATGTCAGAATCATGGGATGGTGACACTTTGATCACATCAAACTCATATGATGATTCCACTTTACAAGATCATGTTGAGTCACTTGCCCGAGATATTTTGTATAATGCCTTTCATATAGTCAATTTCTAAGTGATCAAGATTATGACACTTATCATGATCTCTCTTTCCTACTTGCCCAAGGATTTTTCACATTAATTTCAATATATCAATCTATAGGTAAATGGGATGAAGACACCTTGCATAATATCATAGATTCACTTGCCCAATGAACTTGAAATATTTTTCTAGTGTTGAAATGTTTTGGGTTCATGGGTACATGCCACATGTCCTTGACTATTGAAAAATGAAGTTTTAGTATTAATTTCATAGGAACCCTTGAAGTTATTATAATTATCTTCATGAAATCACCTATTACTACCTTCAAACAGACCTTGAAGGGCCTTGTAAAATCTTTAATGGTACCCTTATGCATGTTTGAAAGGTATCTCCTAAGAGATAACATCAAACTCTTGGGTCCACCACAAAAGTTAAAATCACATACAAGATCCCAAAATATAAAAATTTAATCATTTTCCATGATTTTTCTCAAAACCCCCATTGCTTAATATCATTTTATATACTAATAAAATACATGGTTGAATATTGACATAATTATCTATTTTTTTCTATGCAGTTGTGTTACTCTTATGCATGTTTGAAATGTATCTCCTTGGAGATACCTTAAAATTAGGATAAAATGAGGATTGAAGTATGCATTATATGATATTAAAATCTATTATTTTTTTTGGATTGACATAAACCATGTTAAAATAAAGTTATACATTACCTTTTTAACATTTTTAGGTTTTTAACATATCTCCATCCTTATGTTATGGTATAAATATAGATTTATCTCCTACATTTAGATATAAATTGGATTGATTTTATAAATAACGTGATTAACAACTCTTCTCATGTGTTTTTCAGATTTACAAGTTGAAAAATAATACATCAATGAATTTCAATTGTGGAGACTATATTTCTCTCATAAATAATGGTAAGGTCATTGGTGAAGGAAGAATACACAAAGTTTTAGGTCCAAATGCTAAATCTATGGAATCCATTAGTCTCACTTCCACATGCCATAATGAGGAAATAGATATTGAATTTGTAAGTTTTAATATGACTAAAGATTTTGATATGAATCTATCACTTCCATTTATTGCAGATTTTGTGGATAATTTGGGGGATGTAGTTGATAGTTTTACTAAATGGAGCACAAGAATGATGCAACATGTCATAGACATGGAAGAAAGACAAAATATTTTTAATTTAGTTCTGCATATACAACCATTGAAACAAGAAAACCCTTTATTGGATTAATTTGTTTGATATATCGATGATCCTAACACATTTCAAATCTTAAGAAAAAAAATTCTTGGGAAAAGGGTACATTTGTTGAAAAAATGTAAAACTCTTATAAATGATGAAAAAATGCTTTTTGTTATGTTGAATTTGCACAATCAGGGGAGATTTTTGGTTTCAATCCTATCCCAATGTTAGAAAATGAATTAATAATTTACATAAGGAATATTCTACAACATTGTGATACTTGCAGTACAGAGGTAACTAAAACATCTATCATTAGATGGCCTTCCAACAAGATAGTGGACACTGAATGTATAAAAATCAATTTACCATACATGACACCAAAGGATAAAGAAATTGGAAATGTTTAGGATGTAGTGGATAATGAATTCAATCCTTCCTTGACATTCCTAGGGAAAAATCATCCCAAAAAATTAACTCATGCCTACAACTACTTGGATCAAAAAATAATTCAACCAAATAATTCACTCAACGAAGTGGAGTTTGATGAAAGCATAAATAATGAGATTACAACAATATATGCAGATAAATATTGTACCAAAAAATGTTTCCAATCAGGATTGTCACTTGATATGCTAAAATTTGTAAGGATGAATTTTCTTGATTCCACCAAAATAAATAGGAGGAAACATGTCTTGGATACCCTTTCTACCAGTTTGTTTAAGAAAAATAAAAACAAAAATACCATTGATTTTTAGGGTACAGAGATCTATTTGGAAGCTTGGATTAAAATATATGGATTGAATAGAAGTATTTTTTTGACATTAAAAATTGTCACAAAAAATGGGGAATGAAATGCATTCCATGTAGTGAGATTTTGAAAAAAGCCAAAAAAGAAGACAATGCATCGAAAGATTTATTAGACTAATTGGTAGTTGATTTTGCATATGTTTTTCCATGACTAAACTTCTATGTAGATATAGATGGATCATGATAAAATGTTCAACATATTCCATCATCTTTCACTCAATAATTTATGAGGTGTCACATCAATATACAACTAGCAGATATGGAATATGAGCCAATATCCTAGGCAAAACTCAATAACATGTGGAGAAATAATTTTCATGATGTGACCATTACCACATCTAATGAATTCTCTAGGTGAAAAACATGCATCCTGTTGACTCAACAAAAATTCTCTAGGTCCCTCTCTAGAGATAAGAAAGATTTTATAGATCAATAATTTTTGATGCACTCAAATTAGTTACTTTATACAATACAAATGTATTACACACATAAATTAATTTCAAAGAAATACCCTAAATAATGCCTCAATGTCATTCATGACAAGGTGGAATGTCAAAAATCATTTTTGCTAAGGATAGTGACAAAAATAAAATCAATTACTGATGCACTCAAATCATGGTGCACGTGCATATGGGAATTTTTTTACCGTATGTTTTTGGAGGGTCTAACTTTACTATCACCTCATTGAACAAGTGATTTAAGGGTATGAAAACAGTAATTATAGATACTTATGGATCTTTATTATATAAAATTGGATCTTCAAAATATCCATTGTATGATGCTCTTTTGTCTAATAACTACTATCCTGAATGCAAGAAATACAAAGAATAAAACTATCAATTGATGCCTTCAAGAAACTTTCTTCTAGATACAAATAATTATTGTGGGGACAATAAGAAAAGGTACTTCCTTCCATCCATAATTATATTTAAAAAAATTTGAACCTTATATGAAACTAATATTACATCTGCAAATTTAGAGAATCATGTTTTTTTTACAGGTTTGTGTTGCAATAGTTATCTCTTGTTATATACAAAGGTGTTTTCCTCAATGTCAAGGGTGGATTTATCCCTTTAGGACATACCCATGAGGACATCAATGACACATTTAGAAACATTTTTGAATGTATAAAGAGGAAATATGTATGGAGTGTGGCAGAGATGATGGATAATTATAGGACATGTGAAAATACAAGAAACTTCATGCTATATTTGATCAAAGTAGTGGATTTGAAAGACTATGTTAATAGTTACCAACTGAAGGGAATAAATGAAATAGTAGGATTGAAAAAAGGTTAATACTTTCTACTATGTATGGAGAAAGTTTAGCCCATTATGCATTACAAAAACTCTATAAGAGATAGAAATTTACCCCCCCCCCCCCATTACATTATGAGGAACAAGATAAAATGGTGAGCCAAATGTTCTAGAAGGTAATTTGACAAAAATATTTTTCAAAGACTTGAAAATAGAGAAATGTGTCAAGATTCCAGTGTTGCAAAAGTCTTAAATAGAAGTAGAAAAATGAGTGAAAAGGAATTAAATATAACTTGATTAAGTATGTACAAAATTTAATGAATTTGGTTTGAATGGAAATAGTAAGTGGAGAGATCTAGAATATTACTTCTAAAACATCCATGACACAAAGAAAGAAGACATGTTCCCTTCTGAAGTTGAATGTATAGGATGTTTTTGGCTAGAACTCACCATGACATACCCCTACATCAAGATTTGCATAAAATGGTTAGTGATAGGAACCATGATTTTGGAGTGGCATCTACAAATACATATGTTGGTTCAATAATCAAAGGAATACAAATGGCATTTGATATAGCTCAAGATGTGTAAATCTTAGATATGTTATTTATTAGACCTGATGATTCTACAAGTGTGGAATACATAGTATGGGTTGTTAGAGCTAAAATTAATATTGAGATACTATAAACAAATGGATATATAGAATGAAGGGTCAATGTAACCTTGTTCATCCTAGTTCATGCAAAGAAAAAAGATGCAAAATAAGTAGAATTTTATTTAAGATATTTAGACAAGAAGTGGAAGCCAAACCAACCTGAGACATATTTACCATGAATACTCATAGATAGTATCATCTACAATTGGAAAGCAAATAAAATTTGGAGAGGTCATACACTTTTTCTCACTTATTTTTAAAAAGGTAGTGTAACGGACTATTTGAATGCATCGTTCTACTAGGAACTTTCAAAAATAGTGATAAAGGATTGGGAACTATTGTTTTCTTTCATGACATTGGAAAATTTGAAATGGTATATACTTAATTTTGTAATGATAAATATGAATGGTTTTTTTTCAAATGTTAGTCCATTTTTTGGGAATGTATAATCTTTTATTATTTTATTTATTAATGTTTATTTCTAGTGGAACTTCACATTTTGGGTCTTGTAAAATACACTTCAGCATTTGTGTTTTATATTTTATACTACAACAATTTAGTATTTTGGTAACTTTGTATCTATTTAATGACATTTGACTATTGGAACATGCACTTTACATTTTTGTGTTTCAAAATGGTCTTAGGTTTTTCTATATTCCAAATAGCCAGATCATAATTTGTAAGTCATCAAAAACTCTTCAAATTTTCATTTTTTCAAATTAAACTTCACATTTTACATCCTTCAAAATCATCTTCAAAAAAATTTATTTGCAATTTGAACATCATAATTTACACTTAAACTTTTTTTCATTACAAAATACTCTTCATAATTCTCATGTCCGTGAAAAGTTCTTTGGGGTTTATGCCTCAAAATTTCCCACTTGCATATCAAGATTTATTCTTCAGCATTTACATATTAACAAATGGTCTTCAACTTTTCATTTTTTCAAATTAGACTTTATCCAAGCACTTGAGATAATGACACATAGCACAATCTTAGTGACTTGGTTGTGCAGAAGGATGACCAATCTAAAAAAAACTCCTAAACAACATGAACATCTGAGACTGTAACATGCATCGTAATCTTAGCAACTTAACTATGTGGGAAATTATATTAATAATATAATAATAAAACATCAAGGAGGTGCCAAACACTCAAAAACTCATGATCAACAAATGGCATGTACACAAATATGAGATAAACTTTGATGGTTACATTCAAATTAAATAAATAGTTCGTGATCCACTAACACATGGCATCCTAGTCATCCAAGGTGATTTAAATCACATATCACCCAAGTGATCAATTGATGTATGAATTATTTTTCTTTATGAAATAAAACACCCATGCTTATTTTCTATAAATGCATGGTTTATGAACCAGTTTAAATAGCCATATAAATTTGATTAAAGATATTATAAAGACCATGGGACTTTTGACTATTTTACACATTTAGATAAATGTGAATTATTTTAAATAAGTTCAACTAATTTTTTATTGGTTTTTATTATTTTAAATAATTTGAAATTATCACAAATACATTAGATAGATGTGATTTATTTATAATAAGTCCAAGTAATTGTTGATGAAGTCCAATTTATTTATGATAGTTTTTAGCTACTAATTATTTTTGATCATTTTCAATAATTTGGAATTATTACAAATACATTAGATAGATGTGATTTATTTTTAATAAGTCTAACTTAATATTGATACAATCCAATTTAATCTTGATATAATCCAATTTATTTCTGATAGTTTTCAAAAATTAGGACTATTGATACGTCCATATTATCTAAAATAGTCCTTTATGCACACATAAATAGGATCTTACTAACTATCATAAAATATGGTATTCAAAGTAATAACCAACATGCATACATTTAGTCCATCAAATGTATGAATGTATCTAGACATAAAAATTCTAGTTTGTACCACCTAGGTATAACATACATTTAGACTCTAGTTTTCAAACGTAAAACACTCTATGACATCCCATTATATAATAGTTCATTGTTCATGAGCACAACTACATAATTATGAACAATCAATATTACAATTCAAAAATTAAATGTCTCATAATACTAAATAATATGTAAAATAAGTAGAGATTATACCAACTAGATATATAATATATCTAAAATATACAACTTAAATTCTATAAGTATATTCAAATACAATATATTATACCATAAGAACTGAGCACATTACTCAATTCAAAAATAGCCAATCATAATATAGAATACACATCTCTCATAAAATCATAGTCCTTCATTTAAACAATTTTTATATTTCAGGAGGCTATATGCATAAGTAATTAGTTTCCCATCCTTCAAGAATTTATAACTTAGTCTCTACCGATCAAAAGATATATAAATTATAGACATGCATCATGATGCACTAGTATATGATGTATATGTAAAATCACTTGTACATATTAATATACTTGTAATATGTACTATACACATGTTTCCTTACTGAATGCATATATTAATAGTTAGTCATGATCTGTTTATATTCTAGGATACTATACACATATAGAATTGGTTTCCTGCCCCTCAAACCTATGATTTATGTTACAATCCATTAAATATAGATATATTCCTATTTTAAAATAGACTCATATATGTTTTACATATACTTAAATTTATATGAAGATATCTTTCCTATATACTTTGGGTACATATTAACTATACTCACGCTATATATCACATGCAAGCACTTAATAATGTATAAGTATAGAAAATGTCACAATCATCTTCATTCTCATTAATTAATTTGTATTATTTAAACATAACTTCCTTATTCTCAAAATACTTGATGATTAATTAAAAATTATTATCATTCTAGATAGATATGAATATCTTCCATTAATGGAACCGCAATGCCCGACACTCCACTTTCTACATATCTGATTATACACTATGTGTCAGTGACATAATCTAGAATAATAAATGATAAAACACATATTATCTTATTATAAAACATTATACTACTATCCTAAGTCAATTTATTCCTTATAGATCAATTATACTATTACTTATATCTTCCAATCCATGGTATGCTATAGTTCTACTAACAAACTTTACATCAAGTCTACTTTACATTTAAGTGATATACCAGTCATACGCCATGTGTATAAGTATAGGGGATTATATTTATTATATTTCATAATTTTGATTAATTAAAAAAATCTTACACTTGTATAAGAATTTTTCTATATAATATAGCCAATCTACTAAGTATAGATGTAACTATATTTCACTTAATAAATACAAATTTTGTATTTACTAGATCTCCACCTACACAGATTACTTCCCTTACCTGATCATTATTTTAAACCATAATATATATTTAATTCCACACATAGGTAACCATAGGTAACATAATCACTAGTTATAATACTAGTATAGTTTGTTGTTTTTATAACTATTCAAAAATTGCAATATATAAACCCAATAACAATTATATGCAACATTATATAAAACAGGTAAATCACAAACTTACCCATAAGTGATACAAAATTCTTCAAGTAATTTGTATAATATTATTTCAAATACATTCTCCTACCTCTGCATATTCATAGATATGACTTACCTTGTTTGTTTGTCTTCGAAATCTATCTCTCCTAGATCTCCTTGGGCTAGTCCTCTTGATCATGGAAACTCAAGAGTACAACCTCTTTGGATTCCTTGGGTATTATAATCTTGTGCCCACTTTTGAAAACAAAAAATTTGTGTTTCATTTTCAAATCCTTTTACCTTAGTCATTCATAATTATATCTCAATTCTTTTTAACCATCTAATCTATCAACATAATACACACTATCATATTCTAATCAACTTTCATACTTGTCTTGACTTATTATGTTCTTGAGGTTCATGTGTTCATTTATGATTCATACATTCATTAATGGTTCAATTTTATATATAATATTTATCACACTAATTATAATCCTTTCAGACTTCTCTTCCAACTCACTATACTTATCTATACTTCTTTCACCTTCTATACAAGTATGTGACCACTTGTTCTTGTTTATACCTCCTAGTAGCCTTTTTTAGGGAATTTCTATTTGTATGATAAATTAAATGGGAATATCATAAATATAAAAAAAAATTAAATTAACGTATATCCTCTACTATCTTTCCTTCAAGTTTCATGGTCCAATTCAATCTTTAGATGTCTTTTCTAAACCTCACCTAAACCTAATTAGGTCTTTATCAACTTCTTAAGCACACAATCACTTATATTTGTATGAATTCATACCAAACCAAAATATAAACCTAAAAATATTTTAATATAATTGAAACCATAAATTTTGACCAAATTTCATGGGGTTTGGATGGTTAAATCACTCATAATACCATTTTTAGATCCAAACCCCTAGAATAGGGTTTGCACAGTTTGCTCAAGCCTGAGAAATGTTATTTTATAATCTTAAACATTATAAAAAATAAATTTGATTGTAATGGTATTTTAGGGTTTTTTTAACACAAATAAAACTTTATATATTCATTATAACTTCTACTGACTTCACTTTTCATGTCTTTTACAAAGTTCTTTATTAGATTGTCTGGAGTTTGACAAACTTCTACAGGTCTGAGCGTAATTCATTCATATCATACATAATGAGAATGAATAGTCACTATATTGAGAGTATTAAGAGAATGTATAAAATAATTACCAAACATATATTATTTCCAAACTACCTTCCATATGACCTTTTCTTACACATAAAGTTTGCTCAGTCTTCTTTCTTACAATCTTGACAAGAAACACAGGTTTGTGTTGTTCTCCACAGTCAATTATTTTCAAATACCAAAATAAAATGGTTTTAATAACATTAAATTAATTAAAAATAGATATTATAATCATAAAAATTAGGTTCAAACACATTTCACAATACTTGCTTCCTAAAGTGAGACACACTTAGACTCCTCTTACACACATAGTGCAGAAACACAAACATAGTCATGTGACTGCCAAACTGAGAAAAATTCCATTAGTTATATTGAAATTATAATGCTTATTATAATTAAATTTATTATTTTAATTTAAAAAATCCTATAATTTATTCTCTCTCATTACATATACACAATTTGTTTCTCACTCGCACCTTATAACTTAGTCTTCATGAACATAGATGACAAAGCATAACAGGGTCTATACATTCAATATCAAAGTGGAGATAAAAATATTGATTATTATTTAATTTAAATTATTACCTCTTAATACTCCTCTCTACCCTAAAAATCACTCCAAAAATGTAAACATTTACAAGTATTTGAAAACCTATAACTACTTTTCCAATGGTTCTTGATCTCTCAAGAACAATGACAATATTCAAGCTACCTATGTCTAACACACCCACATAAGTAACTTATTAAGTGAATTAAACATGTAATAAATTAAAATTGACCCCATTAAATATCCCAAAGTAACAATAATACACTTTAGATATCTTTTACAATAGATTGAGGATCCAAACTTGCTACTATTTCTATAAATTTTCAAATTTGTAGAAATAGTGAGAGAAAGCCATATGAACTATAATTCAAATTATAAAGACCTCTATGAATCATAAACAAAAAAAATGCATTATAAATGACATATAACCACTAATACAAATCAAAGTGGAGATAAATGAAGTTGCCTCTACATCATACTACCAAGAGGCACAAGAAACTTTCCTTGAAAGTTATAACCAATCTTATTTGATGTGATTCACATTTTCTCTCCTTCTTTATGGCTTTTGATCTTCATTTATTGGCCTCATAGATCTCAAGGCCCACTTGGGGATTTTATACCTCAAAGTCTCTTGAAATAAAAATTCAACTAGTTTGTCATGTAGATGTACATGCTCTCCTGATCCACACTTGTACTTTATCTTTCATCTTTCTATCTTCATCCAAGATATACCTAAAATGAACAACAAATCATTAAATAAAACATGTGTCTCCTCATGCCCTTGAGGCATTATAAAAATATTTTCCTTCTTGTGTGTTTTCCTTTCTACCAAGCACCTTCATGTGCCCTATATGGTTCATTTTTCCTCTTTACATCAGCCACCAACTCATATTTCTCTTAGCCTTGTATGGGTTTTACTTCATTTACATGTATTTCAAACTTAGCATCTATGAATTCATTATGTAGAGTGTCTTCTTGTGCTTGATGGATCTTTTCCTTCATAAGTGATCTTATCGTAGTTACCATTGCTACATTCCATAGGTCTATGTTCTCTTTTATCACATATTTTACCATATCTTTATACATTTGATGAGGATCAAAGTTATATTCTTTATTTAAGGATTCATTCACACTAACATACTTCTCATACCTTTGCTTGTTTTCTATCCCAATGTTCCTTTATCTTAATTTGTATCCTCTTGAGTGAGGATCACGTCATGATCCATACTATCTTACTTCATATATGGATGACCTACTTTTTCATCTTCTAACATCAAGACTTTGTCTTGAGCCTCTCCTTCTTCTTGGTTCCTCTTAAACACTAATTGGTCAAATGCTTCCTCTTATTGTTTGAGACTATGCATTGGCTAAACTAAATAATCTCTTGCATCAATTATTATACCTACCTACATACATGCCAAAGCATCATTATTTTGAAATTTATGAGGCTTGATTTCCCCCTTCTCCTTCTTCTTAGGCTGATTTCTCAACACTTTCAGCCATCTCTTTACTTTGCTCACTTTTTCTTGATTTTTATTCTTCATCACCATGTCCTCGAGAGGCCATATCACTCTTGTTCTAATCCCAATTAAAAAAATTGCTCTAATTTCTTCCAAATATTGATCCAACTCTGCCAATACTAGCTTCAACTCATCAATCTACCTCTTATCATCTTATCCTTTCTTTACTTCCTTATGGGCATGTTGAGATAGTTGGATATGGAAAGTAAAGTAAATGATCACATAAATAGTGAATATAAGAAATAAGAGGATAATGAGGTTGAATAGGTTGAGG
>JARHVA010003138.1:1987500-2005000 GCA_037957365.1 Torreya grandis | reverse complement strand
TGAGTTCTTCTACATCAACCTCATAACAAGCAAGTAGTTAGAGAAAATTAGCATGATATACATACTATAATCATACTTCCCATGACCTTACTCCTCCCTATTATTACACATTAGGTCAAATGTAGAATACTAACTCTTGTTATCCCACTTAGAGTCATAGGAGATTTTATTAAACCTCTCTCATGCACTATTCCCATCCTTTAACCATCTTAGTGCTTTCTCACACCATACAGGCTCTCTAAGGACCCTCCAACACCATTTTAAGAGCCTGTTGACTAGTCTAGGGCCTTATTTGACCCATGTCATGTCTTAGGGAGGAAACTTGTGGCCTAAGATACACATTTACTTCACGAAATTTATATCCTATTCCATAGCCTAGGTAGAATGTGTGAAAAGTGACCCATTTGGTCCAATACAGTCATAAACAACTAGTTTTTGACTTGTTGATTGATTTAGGGTTGGATATAGGCATGCTTTCTCATTCATTCAAATGGTTTATTTAGTCTCACTCAAATTTTGTTGCATCTATACTATGATCATCTCCATTTATCACTCACATTGAAAGATTGGCTACCATCTTCAAATCTATCTGGATTCTTTCTTGACATAATTACTTTCTTTATGAAAAGGGATGCCCTACATTGTTGTTGCTTCCATTGGTGATTCTCTTTGTTATTAATAATATTAATAAATATTGTGTACTGATCCTTGAATCCTCATGACTCCATTTCACCTGTCACTTGTGCTCCTTGCATTGCCTCTCATAGATTGGTCATTTCTCCTTCACCTCTGCCATAGCTTTTAGCTCTTGGTCTGGACTCATCCTACACATAGCTTGATCATCTTCCTCTTTTGCCTCCTATATTAGATAATCAATTGGTATAAATTCTGCACATCTCTTTTAGTTTGATACGAGGACATTTTTATTTATAAATGAAACTCTTTATTATTTGTAATAGTATATATGATAGGATTTGTTATGTTTTAGAAAACTAGTTGTTTGATATCTTGCTTAGCATAGTTTTTGAAGTTCCTTGTATGTGTTCATTTCAAAAGAGTAATTTATTTTCTTGAAATATTCCTTTGTCGTATGCCATTGTTCTCTTTAGAATATTTTTACATTGCATAGTAGACATACTCTCTCTCTCTCTCTCTCTCTCTCTCTCTCTCTCTCTCTCTCTCTCTCTCTCTCTCTCTCTCTCTCTCTCTCTCTCTCTCTCTCTCTCTCTCTCTCTCTCTCTCTCTCTCACACACACACACACACACACACACACACACACATTAAAACTAGAAATGTTGTATTGCTAGAAAATAATAGTATTGCATTAAAAGGTAACTAAAATATAAAATAGGCATGCTCTTGAACCCTTACTTTAAAACATTATTTTTTTCCCAAAATGTCTATCATTTGGCCTCAAAGTGCCTTAGTTTCTAGATTTACATTTTATTGGCTATTTCATTTCATTCAGTATTGTTACTTCTTTCTTATTTATGAAATCTTTGGTATAGTTTTAGCCACTTGATTTACTATGGTTATAACCATTAGAGGTTCATGCATACTTTGTGCATTATTTTTTACTATCCCCAACCTAATTTACAATTCTATCTATAGCCTAGTGAAATTTAGTAAACTGAATAACCATTATAGACCTTATGTAGCCTATAGAACCCTTGAGTCTTCTAACCTCTTAGTGGTTTACTTTAACACCCTTCCAAACACTGGTGGTTCCATTAAAATTCTTGGAGATACATTTTGACACACCTAATGGGACCTCACATATGATCTCATGCTAATGTTATCCCATTTAGATCTCTCCTAGCCAACTCCCCTCTATTAGTTGTTAGGCTTAGCTTTCAGTGGTGTTTCAGCTCTCACTTTGGTTATTTTATCCTTATCTAGTTTTATCTCATTATCCCTATTGGTTCTCAATCGGTTTACATTTTTTTGTTGTCTTTCATGTTTCTGTTACTTCATTGTACCCATGGCTGGTCTCCCACCCTTGGGATGTTAATCACATCAGATTCAGGGTCTCATCCTTGGGCTCACTCATCAGCAAGCCATGGCTACAATATAATTCCATAGACACCATAGGATCTAAGAGTTTACATTGACCTAGCATGGTGTTTTATACCCTCTCACATTAGAAATGTAATAAGACTAATAGGACTATAATCACTGAACTTGGTCTCCTTTTCACCAGTTTGAGCATCATTCACTAGTCTGAGCATCATTAAACTAAGGATGCTTCTACTCATCTTCATGCTACATCTCATTCACCTGTGCATGGTGATGAGGATCCCCTTTCCTGGTTAGGACCCAATGAGTTGCATGCAATCATTGAATATTGTCATACGCATATCTAGGTGAATAAAGTTAATCCCTCTCCCTCTAAGAGTCAATGGCATGCATCATTTAGAGATATATTTCATACATGTTCAGTGTTGAGTACCTTCATGAGTTCTCACATGAGTTCCCCACCTCTTTCCCTAAAGAAAAATCTCTAGCAAGAACATCCACATATCCATGTTGAGGATCACAGGTATTCAAATTTTGGAAAATATCTTCATCATGAGGATTATTCCCATCCTCCTATCCCTTCCTTTATAGTTTTTGATGAGCATACTAATTTTGATTGTCATTTGTGGAATAGATATCTATGTGATGCCTATCAAGAGCATCAATGGCCACTGATTGACTTTCATTTGATGGAACATGACTAGAATCATGGAGATCTTGGTCATCAAAACCATTTCCATGAGTATGTCATGGCTTACAATCATCCATGTGGGGACCATCAAACTTATTATGGATGCTCCCCACCTTATGGTAGAGATGATTTTTGTTATGATTAGCCTCCCTATCAAGATCCACCTCGACATCATGATCTATGTGGTCATGGTTATGATTATGCTTATAGACATAGGCAACATAATTCCCATCATGAGACCCCTCTTAGAGCTCATTGCCAACAAAATATCAACCATACTTATGAGGATCTTAGTTATAATCCTCTAGCCCATTTGATGCATGTTATTCCCCTTCCTAATCCTATCCCCGAACTACCAAAATTCAATGGGACTCAAAAATCTAGTCCTAAAGTGCATATTATGACACTCATAATAGCATGTATGGATTATGAATAGGATGAAGCAATGTTGTTGAAGATATTTTCTCATTATCTTTGAGCCAAGCTCTTGTCTAGTTCTATAATCTACCTCTTGATTCTCTCTCTAGTTTCCAACTCTTTCTAGATGACTTCCTCAAACATTTTGATATTTTCAATCCCTTTAACCTTGGCATCTAGTCATTCACCTCCATGGTGTAGGCCAAGGGTCAGTCAAACTTTGATTTTATGAATATATGGCATACAACCATTCATACATGAAGGACTAGGTTCTCGGATGACCAACTTTATGATATGTTCACATGAGCATTGAGGTAGAAGGTTCAACTTGAGTTCCTCAAGTGTGAGCCCACATCTTATGATGAAGTTGTTAATGAGTGTCTAAAGATCAAAGTGTTTTAGGTATGTATGATAATTTTAATTGTACCTTCCTAAAATTCATCTTCCTCACATGATTACAACCATAACATGACTAGTGGTGGTGTCACTAATTCTCCTCTTAAGAAGAAAGACAATAAGGACAACCATGAGGTGAATGTTATGAGCAAGAAGCCAACTAGAAATAAGGCTTCTAAATATAGCATAATAAAATAATGAATGGTGTTTCCTTTAACCCCACCAAGTTTTGTAATCACCATCAGATAAGGGGGCATGATGATGCTAATTGTGACACCCAACAATTTGTTGATAAAGCCTCACCTCTGTCTCAGAGTTCTTCTCTTATTGAGCCTAACCGTAAGTTGGATGTGCTCAAGGAGCCTTTACCAAACCAAAATAAGGAGAAAAAGAAGAAGAAAAGGAATAAATCAAAGGTTAAGGCCCCAAATTATCCTTCTTACTCTTACACCTATTCTAAATCCTCTTCTCAGGCTAATTTGAGAGAAAAAGCCAAGCACGAGAGTAACAAGGTTGTTGTTGTTATTGAAATAGTTCCTACTAGTTATGAGTTCTTTGTCAATACGCACTCAAATTAGGCCAGTGACCCCATTAGAGAGAATAGTGGTGTTGGGCCTCCCATCCATCTCATGGGGTTAGGGAATCCCAAAGTCAAATTTGAATTTCAATGTAATATCCCTCATCAGGGTAGACAATGCTTGTACTACATCATAGAGGAGTTATAGGGCCTTTCTATTGGGATCTCCATCTAGGACTTGCTTCACATTTACCCTAAGAAAAGGGGCCTCATCTTTGATGAGCTTGGTATCTCTCATGAGGATCCACTATAGGATGATGTTGGAGTTTTTTTTAACTCTAATACACCTGAGCATCCTCATCTTCCCATTTTCTCTTTCAACCTAGCTTCCTTTCCAGATGCTTTGATTATAACAAAGAGAGCTTAGTTCCCTCTCTATATCGAGACTTATGTTGATGATTGACATGCCAAGTAGTGTATTGTTGATGAAGGAGTCAATTTGAATATCATGCTTTTATGTATATTTCATGAGCTTGAGATAAGTTGGAAGAATATTTTTGATTCTCACCATAGGTGTGTTGGTTTCAATAATGATATAGTTATGCCAGTGGGAAACATGAAGATCTATGATAATTTTGGGATTAAGGTGGTCTGAATTAAGTTTGGTGTGTTATACCTTGATCTTTCATACAACATGATTCGCATTCAGCCTTAGACCTATGCCATATAGGTTGTCACTTTAGACATGTTTTGTATGGTCTGCTTCATGCATGAAGGTGAGGTTCACACTCTGGAGAGTAACCCAAATCCACATGCATTACTCTAATCAAAGATAAAGCCTTCAAGAAAGGAATTTTTTATATTTTCATAGGGTTTTATGGGTGCTCACACACCCCCTATTGCTAAATATCACTTTCTCAAGGATGAACATTATGATCCGGCCAAGTATCGATCAACCTTCATCCCTTCAAAGTTTAGCATGCATCAGTCACCTCCCTCTTTCACTCTATGACATCATGACAACCCATCTATATTTGAATATATCTTCTAGGATGTCTACATTGATGTTGACCCCCCCCTCACATTGCACTTTTCTCATCATAGTGTAGTCTCTCTCAACACATCTCCCATCAAGACTATTAGAGTATCTAAGTCTACTTTCAAGTGTTATTTCTTTCATGTTATGACACATAAAATATTTAAGGATAGAAAGGCTTACACCAAGATCATGTGAGATTACCATAAGCATTATTATCCCCTTTATCACCTTGGCTTCGAGATCTCTCTTACTAAAGGTCAAAATCTAGGCATTCCCTTAGTGAATGTCCTCATAGTTGAACCTAAAGTGTTAGAATAGTCAATCCCTCCTACTCCTGAGTGATTAAGGGAAATAAATGCTATGCATGTTGAAGTATTAATAGATGTCAACTTTGGTACTTTATCAAGGACCAAGATCATTAAGATTAGTACCATCCTTACCCCAGAGGAGTGAGATGTGTTTGGTTGCCTTTTTGCATGAATTTTTGGATGTATTCACTTGGGAATATGCTGATATGGAGGGCATAGATTTTGAAATTGTTATCCATAACCTCATTATGAATGATGGATCCCACCCTATTCACTAAAATCAATGACCAATGAAAGCAAAAGTCTCCCAGCTAGTCATGGTTGAGATTGAAAAAATCATATGAGTTGGTTTTATTTAGGTTGTTGACTACCCTCGATGGGTTTACAACATTATTCCTATTCTCAAGAGGAATGAAATGATTAGGATTTTCATCAAATTTTAGATCTCAACTTGGCTTTCCCAAAGGATAATTTTCCTACTCCTTTGATCGACCAAATTGTTGATTCCACCACTAACTTTGTGATCATGTCCCTCATAAATGGATTCTCTAGGTACAATCAGATCCAAATTGTGCCTGAAGAGTTACACAAGACTACATTAAATACTCCATGAGGTACCTTATATTATGTCATCATGCCTTTCAATATAAATAATGGTAGGGATATGTATCAACGTGCCATGACCCACATTTTTCATGACCTTATCCTCAAGATTATTGAGTGTTATGTTGATGATCTCCTTGATAAATCCTACAAGTAGGATGAGAACATGTGACACCTTAGGATCATATTTGATAATATATGAGAGTATCACATTAGTTTCAACCCTAAGAAGTATAGTTTTAGCATTTCCACTAGAAATATTTTTAGCTTCCTCATTTCAAAAAGGGGCATTGAAATGGATCCTGACAAGATCAAGGCCATCCTTGATATGCATCCCCTACAGATATTATACATTTTCAATATTTTATTGGAAGGATCAAATTATTTAGACATTTTCTTGAGGATTATGCTCACAAATACACACCCCTCACACATCTCCTCCACAAGAACATGCCATTTTTTTGGTCTAATGAAGTCCAAGTGGATTTTCAAGAGTTGATGTGCATGCTTCATAATCCTCCCATCCTGATGGAACCCATTAAGGGGTGTGAGTCTATTGTATACATCTTTATCATTGATATTTCCATTGGGGGCATACTATGTCAAAAGGATGACACTAGTAGAGATAGATCTATTTGCTACATCTCTCATACACTAGTTGGCCCTGAGCTCAACTACTCTCTTGTTGAGTGGTAGTTCCTCTCCCTTGTCTTTACCATGAAGAAGTTGAAACATTACATGTTGGGTCAAACTACCAATGTTATTGTCTAATCTAATCTAATTCTCTAATTACTTAGCAAGACACACCTTTCTGGTAAGATTGTGAGGTGGATCATGCTTCTTCAAGAGTTCAACTTCTATATTGTCAACCAAAATTCCACCAAGGGCTTGGCCATAACTAATCAACTTATTGATTGCCTATTGCCTAATCCTAGTATGGAATTGGTTGATGATGACTGTCCTAATGATTTTGTCTATTAAATTGACTATGTTGAGGTATTTTAATGTGATTGGTATTGGGACATTATTTGTTACTTTGAAAACTAGTCTTATCGCATCAATGCTTCTTTACAAGAACATTATCGGATCTATAATCTTGATATTCATTGTCATTGTTGATGGCATCTTATTCAAGAGGGGTATCGATGGTATGTTGATGTAGTTCCTCACACCTAAGGATCTTCCTCTCATGTTTGAGGAATCCCATGGGAGAATTTATGGTGGTCACTTGAGAGTGTAGGCCACCACTCAACATATAATCAAGATGAGCTACTATTAGCCCACTTTTGTTAAGGATTCCATACAATACACCAAAAAGTGTAAAATATGTCAAGTCACTAGGGATGACATTAATGACCCATCTTATCTCCTTGGCCCTTCTCCATGTGGGCTCTCAACTTCATCTGTGAGTTCAAACCCACCTCTTATGATGGTCATTACTAGTTCATCATGGCCATTGACTATTTAATGAAATGGATTAAAGATATGCCTCTTAGTGAAAAGTGTGGGAAGACCATTACCAAGTTTGTCATAAATTAACTTATTTTTAGGTTTGGGGTTCCTGATGTGATCATAGTCGATAATGGTCTAGGATTCCAAAGCCTTGAGATGCATGAGCTCACTGAACTCTTTGACTTAAATCTTAGTTTATCTTCAACCCATTATGCCTAGGGAAATGGGAAAGAAAAATATTCAAATAAAACTTTGAAAAATATGCTTCTATGCACCGTAGCTAAGTCTAAGAGTGACATGCATCTCATGCTCTATCCTTCCCTTTGGGCATATTTGAATAGCTTCTGAATGGCCATGGGAGTAACACTGTAGTATCTCATGTATGGGTTCAAGGCTATTCTTTTCTTAGAGGTACTAATACCTTCATTATGGGTTAAAATGTTTAGATCTACTTTTGATGAAGAAGAACATGCTGCTCACCTCACTAAGCTTGAATAGTTAGATGAGCAATGCCTAGTCACTCTTAAGCACAATTGTGTTTATTAACACCATTAGTGTACCCAATTCTATAATTTGATGCACCCTCATCCTTTCAAGGTAGGTGATATGGCCCTCATTTTTGACAAGGAACACCATAAGAAGGCCATGCTTGCTCATAAGTGGTTTGGCCCTTTTGTTATTACTACTTATTTCAATAATGGGGCATATCATCTTTTAACTCTCGAAGGTGAGCCCCTATGGCATCCAATCAATAGGTTCTACCTCAAGACATTTCATGTCTAGGGCCTATGTAGCCCTCTAGGAAAGTTGCCTATGGTGTTAAGGTGATCCTTTCCTATTTTTTCTCACCACTACCTTTGTGTCATTTAGTATATGTGTGTGCACATGGGTTCTTAATTAGTAGTGTCTACTATCTAATCATGTTGTATCTAGTAGTATATATTAGATGAAGCATACACATCACACATAAAATCATATACACACATGTGATAATCATGAGAAAAATATGTATATATCACAAAAAATACATGTTTTTCTTTAGGTACATCACTTGGCTTCTTTGATCCTGGGCTTGCAGTCCCTAGAAATACCATGTGTGTGGCTACATATGCATGCCTAGTCAACCTATGACTAGGTGGTATCTATGATAGTCATGATCCAAGTATATATCTCAATTTCTACCTCTTAACAAGTTGAGCTATAGTCTCTTTCAGTGTAGCTAGCTAGTCTTCCCTTGTTCTAGGTGCCCTAGCTCCTCTGGTATGCTCTTGAGCTAGCTCAGCCATTAGTTGATCAAGCTCAGCCTCTACTCTTGCCAGTCTTGCCTTGGTCTCCACCACAACTACTCTATAGTTTACCATGGATGCCTCATGTGATGCTGACTCAACCTCTAGCTATGGAATCCTATGCCATGCCCTTGCTAGCTCAAGTGAGTCTCATGCACCCACTCACCAGAATCATGTATGTGGCTCTATCCCCATTGATAGATGTGTTACCTAATCTATTAGTATTGTCACCAACACAACATAGAATAGATCCCTTAGTAGTAGTTCCACTTGGGATCTAGTCTAGTTAGGTTTGTCTCCTACACACACAAAGCATATGTGTTAGCTACATACAAACTCTCGTTAAGGATGAGTATATTGATAAAGTACTCTCTATAAAATACACTTGTCTCACCTGGTGGTGTAGATGGCCTTTGTGGCACCCCTATAGGTTGTAATCCTCTTGGTGGTGGTGGTTCCCTACCATGCCAGTCTCTCTCCACCACTACCCCTCTCACTCTACCTCAATTGCTAACCATGCTCAGCCTAGCTAGTCTAAAATGAGTAGACCTCTCTCTCACCACTAGATCCTTCCTTCCTAGATGAAGGTAAGGCCCCTGTGGACCTCAAATCTCCTCTTATCCCACATATGTCTCTACCACTACATCTTATAGACATATTTTAGACCTGTATGAATCTTGAAAATAACTCACTACTACATTCAGATCTAAGGTGGTTTACGTTGGCCCAACCCCATCTTTGAATTGTGTATCCCATGATATTCCTATCTCTAGTGTCAAGTATGCATCACTAACATATGTTACCCTCAATATAGTTAGTGGGAGCCTCTTATAATCCCAAGCCATGAGTAAGTTGGGTTGTGTCAATCCACCCACCCCTACATTCTAGATGTAATCTAGCTAATGGTATAATCTACCTAAGATGTACTAGCCCCAGACATATCTCTAGCCTCCCTCTGTGTGTTATAAAACTCTTATCTATGAGCATGGTAGTCATCTTATATTATAGCCAAAGTAAATCCTCCCAAAAAAATTACTTTCTATCACTATCTTGAGTGGTGGAACCCCTGATGGCTATTGTGTGATCTGAAGCCCATGGCTATTCTACTAAGGGTGGGTTCCCACCAAGTAGACCTCTATTACTATTACATCCTACATCAGTAATAGGTCTATATTTATACCCATAATCTCTATACTATAGATTAAATAGACATCCTATATGTTAAGGATGACCTTTAGCTCATGCCCCATCTGGAACACATGCCTCTCAAGTACCTATGTGGTGACAAATGTGTTAACTAGGTCTCTGGAGTAGTGCAGGGATGGTACATGTACTATCCTCCAAAGTCTTACACTTTTTAATCATTCTTAAACCTCTAAAAGTAGAGCATCCACCTCCTTGGATAGCCATGATGGGAATCTTTCTCGATTGGACACCTTGCATGACCTATTTATCCATGCATTCTCCTCTTTCACCAATGAAAGCTCTGCCTCATATGGTATACTCACTCCTCCAAGTGTTTGTACAAGCAATAAACATGAAACTAAGTTATCATACTAGCCATGGAAAAGGTATACTGGAATTAAAAACATGTTTTTTATCTACTTGCATCTTTTTCACTCCCTTTTATCTACTCTCAGCCCCTTCTGGGAACTTTTAGGCCTTCCCAGGCTTCTTGAGGATCTACCTAGGTACTTCCTACCCAAGGTCACATATTTCTAGGAAAATTCATAGCCTTGTAATGGGGTAGGATTCAAATTTTATAACTTGCTCCATTGCAAGTCTGTGACCTAGACCAACTAGGTCATGACCTATGTTAGAATGTCATGGGGAACCTTTGTACTCCCTAGTTCTCCCTTATTGGGCAACATGAGAGTCTCTTGTTTATCCTATTTTATTTATCTCACCTATCCCACCATTTTTCACCTTTGTTTAATTTGATTTTCCTATTTAATGGTCTACAACAAGTGAAAATGGATCTAGGGCTTCCCAAACCCAAAAATTTTGAAAAAAATTGTTCAGAGGACTTACTCAGACCATACTCCATGTCTCTAGCATGCTCCTATGTGCTCGTTCACTCTACTTGGGATTTGTATTACTTGTGGGTTCTGCTCAAGCTCTCTTAGAGTGAAAATAATAGTGAAAATGACTTTTTTCTCTTCTTTTCCCTCTTTTTACCCTCTTTTTCACCCTTTTAATGGGCCCTTTTTTGGGGTTTTTTTCCTGTTGGTGTATTTTAGACCATGAGACCTTCATATTAGAGGTTTTGGCACATTTTAAGTACATTAAAGGCATCTTTTTTTGATTTAAGGCTTTGTTTGGCCTGTTTTAGCTCCATTTTTGTCCTTGAGACCTGTCGGGTCCCCACTAACCTCCTAGGCCTATGCCCCATTTTATGGGCACCCAGGGATAGAAGTTAATTTTTGTACTTCTTTTAGTTAGTTGTTTCTCTATTTTTTTTTTAGTCAAATCATCCTAACTTCCTCTCTCTTTTTTATCATGGTTACAGGTTACAGGTATTAGTTATTTTCAATGGTTTAAGACTTACTCTGGTCTTTTTGACTGGTTTTCATCTTCGCCAAACTTCCCCCCACTTACCTTCATTACCTCTTCCCACAGTTGGTGTTGGTCAATTATTATGATTGTGGCTTGGTTTAATTATTTATTTCCCCATGAAACTTATGTACACCACTATACTTTGAGATAACCTTTTTATAGTTGATCATCCTGTGTCATTGGCCCCCATCATGGTGTACCTCTTAGTGGTGATTCACATAGATGGTGGCAGTTAGGGTAACCAAGGACCTATGACTTTAGCTTGGTTTATTGACCATGGGGCCATGAGCTTGTTATGGTTGGTCATATCTTGATCAGTGAGATGAATAATGTCATTAAGTATCATGTATTCATTGGTGCCTTGATCGATGCCTATGAGTTAGGAATCTACTATGTATAGTTGTTCTTTGACTCACTCTTAGTCGTGTCTCAACTCACTAGTGTCTAAGCCATCCTTAGCTCTAAGTTACATTCCCTCTTTGAGGTAGTGTAATTTTCTCTCCTCTTTTGAGGATATCCAATTCACCCATATCCCTCATAAGGAGAACACTAGGGCTAACACCTTGGTGAATGTTATTTTAGATAGTATGATTTTATTTGATTCACTTGTTTTTCTCTTTTGTAGGAATTAGAGCTAGATCTAGATTTAAATTCTAGATTATGTAGCATTTGCACTTTTACCCATGAATCACACTATCAATATTATTCCACCACAATCATTATCTAGTAAGTGTAGGTAACGTTTTATTTTATCTTTTTAGTACTTCTTTTCCTTTGCTTTGGTGTGGCTTTTAGGTAATTCACATCACTCCTTGTTCATTTGAATACTGACTATTCATACTTTGAGGGCATATGTAATCATACTTCCTGTGACCCTACTCCTCCATATGATTACACAATGGCTCATGTACAGATTACCAACATTGGTTATCCCACTTAGAGTCATAAGCCACTTTTTTGGACCTCTCCCATGCACTATTCCCATATTTTAATCATCTTAGTGCTTTCTCATGCTAGATGGGCTCTCTAAGGACCATCTAGGACCCTTTCAGGAGTATGTTGACTAGTCTAGGGACCTGTTTGACCCAAGACACAACATAGGGAGGAAACCCAAGGCCTAAGCCACACTTTTCCTTTAGGAAAGCCATGTTCTAGGCTAAAACCCAATCAAAATGCATGAAAAGTGACATTTTTGGTCTAAAATGGTCATAAATAGCTAGTTTTTGGACTTGTTGACAAATTAAGGTTAGATATAGGTGTGTTTCCTCATTCATTCACATGGTCTATTCAATCTCACTCCAATTTTGATAAATATATGCTATGATGATCTCCATTGATCACTCATATTGAAATCTTGGCTACCATTTTTAAATCTCTCTTGATTCTTACTTGGCATAATTACTTTCTTTGTGAAAAGGGATGCCCTACATTATTGTTGCTTCTATTAGTGATTCTCTTTGCTATTGATAGTGTTATTAAATATTGTATAAATCTCTTTGCCTCCTCAAGACTCCATTACACTTTTCACTTGTGCTCCTTGCATTGCCTCTCACATATTTATGGCTTCTCCTTCACCTCTTCCACAACTTTTGGCTTTTTGTCTAGACTCAACTTACACATAGCCTGATCTTCTTCCTCTAGTGCCTCCTATCTTTAATAATTATTTGTTATAAAGCATACACATCTCTTTTAGTTTGATATTAGGGCACTTTTCTTTGAAAATTGAAACTCTTTGCTTATTTGTAGTAGTTATATGTTAGGGTTTGTTATGTTTAAGAAAACTAGTTATTTGATATCTTGCTTAGCATAGTTTCTAAAGTTACTTTTATGTGTGCATATATAAAGAGTAATTTCATTTCCTAAAATATTCCTCTTTTGTATGTCATTTATCTCTTTATAATATTCTTTCATTGTATAGTAGACACACTAGAAAACTTATGCAAACTCTCTCTCTTTCTCTTATTAAAAATAGAAACGTTGTATTACTAGGAAACAATAGTATTGAATTGAAAGATAGATCAAATCTAGAATAGTCATGCTCTTGAACCCTTGATTTAAAATGACTTTGTTTCCCAAAATTTCTTTCATTTTTTCTATATTTACATTTTGTTAGCTATCTCATTTCATTCAGTATTATTGCTTCTTTCTTATTTATGAAATACTTAGTATAGTTTTAACCACTTGATTTACTATGATTGGAACCACTAGAGGTTTGTGTGTACTTTTTACATTCATTATTACTAACCCCAACCTATTTTACAAGTCTATATATATCTTGGTGCAAGCCAACAAACCAGATAGCCAATATAGACCTCTTGTAGCCCATAGAACCCCTGAGCCTTCTAGCCTCTTAGTGGTTTTATTTAGCACCCTACCAAACACTAGTGGTTCTATTTAAATTCTTTTAGCTACACATCCATCATAAAAAATAGTTGAATTAACAAATCAACATGATCATAATGTAAACATATACACTAGAGCTAACTCATAGAAATGTAATCATGTAACCTAAGTAATATCCAACTGTCCCATAACATCATATATCTCAAATCTTAGTTTAAAATAACCAAATCAAATTTGTCAACCATAAATATCCATGGATAATCAAATAGATTTATTAGCGAGGAAATTGGGATGTAACATCAGATTTCCTTGTTTTCATTTAAAAATTATATTTTTTTTGTCAACTCTTTTAACGAATAATTTCATTTCATTAATCTATTTAATTTTTTTATTTTCAAGTGAGTATGTATTTTTATCTCCCATTAATAAATGTTATTTTACTTTATTATTATTTTTACATATTTATTTAAGTATGGTTTTTTACTTATTTTACATCAATGTTGGAACTATTATTTCAATTTCATGTGTCCTTGGTTTGATCTAGTTTTTTATTTTCCCTACCTAAAGGAACATTCATTTGGATGTTTTAATCATTTAGTAGACTTGCTTTTTTATTTACTATATTTTTTATCATTTTTTCCATTTTTCCTTTGGTCTTTTGGTTTTAAACTTAGCATTTATCACTCTAGCTTACCAATTATCCAAGTCACTTATTTAGTTACACAAAGTTCATTTATTTTGACTTCCCTATGATTGTTTATTTTTACTTTTAGATTTTATATCCTTAGGGTTTATCCAAAGCAATTAATGCACCCTCCACCATTAAGTCTACAAATACAGTAGGAATCAATTCTTTGATAAAGGTATGTCAAGGTATGTATATGATACTTTTAAATTATTTCAATTATTTTCTTACTGTCATCTCAATTTATTGCTTTTTACTATAATTTATTAGCTTATCATTGTGTATTTATATGTTATTTCTTGAGGCACCATCCCATGTTATAATTACATGACATATGATTAGATTCAAGTGGAACATATGTATATAAACTATGTTTTAAAAATTTAATAGTTATTAATGATTTGTCTGTTACAGGAATCTATCGAGCCTCAATATCTTTGAGTATGCACATTAAAAGGTGTATCAGGAAAGGAGTTGGTAGACATTTGGTACATTTTAAGATTTTTGGCTCTTATACCTTTACCTAAAAAAAATATAATCTACTCTTATCCAATTCCCTAAGCAATAAATACTTGCTTATACACTCCCCTAAGCAATTCACCATCTAAAATAGCCCTTACCTATAAAGTATTCATCTTATCCATTTTTTATACTATGTCAACTTGGTTGACCTTTTTGGGAATTCAATGCACATTACAGAACTCTGTTGGCCCAAGATGATCTATTTTGAGGCCTAATTGCTCTATTTCCTACCAAACATAGTTAACCTAGATAACCTTGTTGGAAAAATTATTAGAAAGGTTTAGATTCAATCCTTGGCTATAAATACCCCCTTAATTAAATTTTTAAGAAGAGGATCATTCAATTTCACATCATTACAACTAAAAAATATTATTATAATCATTTTAAGGTTTCATTTGTTAGGTTTTTATCATGGATTAGTTTCATTTATATTGTGAAGTTTTTAAATTCATAGGAGAAGTCTTGTAGCCTAGAGCTAATCTACCCTTATGATCCTTACAAGCCATAAAATATTCTTGAAAATTACCATTAGCCAAGGGAGATATTGAGGCATGATGTATTAACTTTAACAAGGTAAGTATATTCCTAGCCCTTCATATTTTGATAAATAGATGTTGTATAACTAATGGATTGAATCGTATCTCTCCTTTATTAGATTACTTATATATTTTCTTGAATAGAATTATTATTTTTTTATCATCTTCCTCATTTGTGCCAAAAAATTTAGTGAGCGCTGGATTATCTTGCACATTCATTTACTAGATTAGCTTGAATGTTCATTTACTAGATTAGACAGCTTTTCCTCTCATTAATTTATAAGGCCTACCTAGAGTTATTTCATGATGTTATTTGACTAGAGGCCTTGGAAACCTATACTTTGCCATTATTTGGTAATAGATCCCTTATTTAGGTTTAACAAAGCCATAATTGGTCATGACCCTAATATAATAAAATATTTCTAAGAAGATTATTAGTTGATTACTTTCTCTAAGCTTGGATATTATTAAATAAGATAAGTTGTAGATCTATCTTATTTCATTTTCATACAATTCTTACCTTATTGCTATTTTGAACTCTCTAAATTTTCATATGGAATCAATATCTGTGACTTGTCCTATTATGTCAAGTGAGTATGTGTGATAAATGTTTATAAACAACACTTAGTGTGAAAACATACTATGGTAGGTCTTTTACCTTAATTTGATAATTGAGTGAACTTCTTGATCAGGTCTTCAAGGGATTCAACATGTTTAAGTAAAAAAATATGTCTCAAAATTCCTATCATTACGTCAATCATGTTCAAGTGATAAATTTACGTATATTACACCTCTCTTAGGAATGCACCCATATGCTTGTTTGGTCTTCTCAAATCATTCCACTCTAAACCCTGGCTAGGTATACAATAGGGTATTTACAATATTAATTCTGTTTAGACTTTAAAAAATTGATTACATCTCAATGGGCCAAAAATAATAATTCTAGACTAAATCAGGGTTAAAAACCCAATGAGGTCTGAGAGGCCTTTTAAAATTTCATTTAGTGAAAATTGGGTTTGAAAAATGAGTGGTTCTGGAGGACCTTTTCAAAATCTCATTTATTTATTTTTAGGTTAAAAACCCCATTTCGGTGCATGGAGTCGATTGAAATGCATCATATTTGAAAATGGGTTTATAAACCCAAATGGTTAAGGTGAGCATCTTTAATTTTTTTGAAATAATGGTAGTCATGCTCAAAATCTAAACCACAACCTAGGGGGTGGAAGGGGACTAGCCTCCAATTCCCCTCCTCGCACGATTACAGTCAAGAAATAATCCCTGACTATGAGTGGGAAGCCTCATAACTTTACCCATTTAGCCATTGAGCTTTCAAAGATTGATTTTTTTGAGGGGAGAGGACATTCATCCACCCCACCTTTTTAAAAAATTTATTTTAATTAAATTTTAATGTATTTTTTAAAAAAATACATTTATTTATTAATTGATTTTTATTTAATTTAATTTAATTTTAGTCAAATTTATTAAAAATAATTTAATTTAATTTTTTTAAATTAGCTAATTATTATTATTGTTATTAATATTTTTAAAAAATATATTATTAATTCAAATTTCTTGTTCAACACCAAAATAACATGGGAGGATCTTTTCACCCATAACTTTTGATCTATACATTCATTTTGTGTGCCATATATGGAATAAAGAAGCTATTTTGTCTCAATTGTCATGGCTTAGATGTGTCATGGCAAAGTGCATCATTCAAAAATTATCAACGTTCTAGTGTTACAGTTTAGATGCTTTTATAAATTATTGATTTTAATGCCTTTTTTTCTTTTGCCAATGAAATAAATTGCTATGTTTGTTGTTTTGGCAAGGTGTGAAAATGGAAAAGGTGTTTGAATCTTGAAAAATAGAGGGAAAGGTGCATATCAAAATTTAACTCACCCCAATTTTGGAGGGAAACTTGTTTATTCACAAGGAAAAATTTTATATAAAAAGCTAAACAAAAGCCATTAAAAACGATACTTAATTTTGTATTCAAGGAGACATTAGAGGACCTAATAATTTTTTATTCATTTCTTGCTTTCCTAGATAGGTGTTCATGTGGGCAATTCTCCTATGAATATTGTCTATGTATTTTAACATACTATGATTAACCTAGATAATTTTTTTCA
>JARHVA010003138.1:1955000-1982500 GCA_037957365.1 Torreya grandis | reverse complement strand
GTAAAAATTATTATAAAGGTTTAGAGTCAATCCTTGGCTATAAATACCCCCTTAGTTTCATTTCTAAGCAGAGGATTATTCAATTGCACATCATTACAACTCACAAATATGATTATAAACATTTTAAGGTTTCATTGCTTAGGTTTTTGCCTTGGATTAGTTTCATCTATCTTGTGAAGTTCTTGGATGCATAGGAGAAGTCTTGTAGCCTAGATATGATTTATCCTTATGATACTTACAAGACACAACAACCTATTACAAATTACCATTGGCCAAGGGAGAGATTCAAGCATGATGGGTTCACTTTAACAAGGTAATTATAGTCCCATCCCTTCATATTTTGATAAGTAGATGGTGTATAACTAATGGATTGAATCGTATCTCTCCTTGCTTAGATTAATTATATATTTTCTTGAATAGAATTATAATTTATTGTTTATTATCTTCCTCATTTGTGCCACAAAATTTATTGAGCAGTGGATTATCTTGCACATTCATTTACTAAATTAGCTTGCATGTTCATTTAGCATATTAACTTGGTTTTCATTTCATTACATTATAATACCTAGCTAGAGTTATTGCATGTTGATATTTTAATAGAGGCCTTGGAAACCTATCATTTGTCATTGTGTGGTAATAGATCTATTATTTAGGTTTAATGGATCCATAATTGGTCATGACACTGATATAATAAAGTATTATTAAGCAGATTATTAGTTGATTACCTTCTCTAAGCTTGGATATCATTGAATAAGATAAGTTGTATATCTATCTTAATTCACTTTCATATAATTCCCACTTGTTTTATTGTTATTTTGAACTCTCTAAATTTTCATGTGAAATCAGGTCCTATGACTTGTCCTATTGTGTAAAGTGAGTATGTGCAATAATTTTTTATAAACAACACTTAGTGTGAAAACATACTATGTTAGGTCTTCTACCTTGCTTTTCCAATTGAGTGAACTTTTTGATCATGTCTTCAAGGGATTTAACATGTTTCAGTGAAAAACTAGTTCTCAAAAGTCCTATCATTGTGTCAATCATGTTTCAGTGATAAATTTATGTATATTACACTTCTCCTGGGAATGCACCAATAAGCTTATTTGGTCTTCTCGAAGCAATCAACTCTAAAATCTAGCTAGGTCTGTAATAGGGGATTTACAATATTAATGCTAAATAGAATTCTAAAACTTTGATTAGGTCTTAATGGGCTAAAAAAATCATCTTATACTAAATCAGGATTAGAAACCCGATTAGGTTTGAGAGGCCTTTTATAATTTCATTTGGTGAAAATTGGGTTAAAAAACATGAATGGATCTCGAGGATCTTCTCAAAACCTTCTTCATTTATGTTTAGGTTAAAACCCCTACTTTGGTGCATGGTGTTGAGTGAAATGCATCATAGTTGAAAATGGGTTTATAAACCCAAATGGGTAAGGTGAACATCTTTAAATTTTTTGAAATAATGGTAGTCATGCTAAAAATACAGACCACATCCTAGGGGGGTAGAGGGGGGCTATCCCCCACATCCCCTCCTCACACCTTTACAATCAGGGAATAATCACTGACTATGAGTGGGAAGCCTCATAGCTTTCCCCATTTAGCCATCAATCTTTCAAAGCTTGATTTTCCTGAGGAGAGAGGACATTCATCCACCCCACCTTTCTTTAAGATTTTATTTTAATTAAATTTTAATGTATTTATTTTATTAAATTAAGTTTATTAATTAATTAATTAATTGTTATTTAATTTTATTTTAGTCAAATTTATTTGAAAATAATTTAATTTAATTTTTTTAAATTTGCTAATTATTATTATTTTTATTAATATTTTAAAGAAAAACTATTATTAATTCAAATTTCCCACTCAACACTAAAATGACATGGGAAGATATTTTCACACATAACTTTTGATCTATAGCTTCATTTTGTGCACCATCTATGACATCAGGAAGCTAATTCTGTCTTAGTTGTCACAGTAGAAGTGCATCATTCAAAAATTGTCAACATTCTACTATTAGGGTTTGGATGCTTTTATAAATTATTGATTTAAATGCCTTTTTGCTTTTTCCAATGAAATAACTTGTTATGTTTTTTGTTTTGGCAAGGTGTGAAAATGGAAAAGGTGCTTGGATCTTGGAAAAGAGAAGGAAAAGTGCATATTAAAAATGAACTCACCCCAATTTTGGAGAGAAACTTGTTTATTCACATGGATTGATTTTCTATAAAAATCTAAACAAAAGCCATTAAAATAGGTGCTTAATTTTGTATTCAAGGAGGCATTAGAGGACTAGATACTTTTTTCTACATTTATTGCTTTCCTAGATAGGTGTTCATGTGGGCAATTCTCCTATGAATATTTTCTATGTATTTCAACATATTACGATCAACCCATTTAATATTTTTCAAGCAAAAAATCTATCAATCAAACACTGTGGAGACTTATTTCATTTTATATGCATGTATATGGTGTTTGTGTTATTCTTCTTTGTCTCTGAGTTACCCTTAGACTATTGCATCACTTTTTTTCATGGATGCATGCATACTAGTCAGGTAAAGGATTGATTTTATGTGTTTTATCTAATCAATTGAATTAGATTCATCTTCATTGCAAAATAGGCTCACTTATTTCTCTTTTCCCTTGTTTTTTTAATCTTTGTTTTACCTTAGGGTTAGTATATATTCAAATCTATAATATGTGTTTACGTGTTTCATTATGATCGTAAACTCTTGTTTATTTTTTTATGCATTGTTGAATGTATGCAATGAACATATTTTGAATCAGTTGAATTTCATTTGCTAAATCTAAAACTACCAATTTCTATGGTATTTTAGGCATGCTTGTTGTCCCCTCTTGTGCACTTAAAACCTGCATTGGAAAATCAAAAAAACATGTATTATCCCTCTTTTTTGTTAAAGTTAAAATTTAAACCTAACTAGTAAATTAATCTTTTGTTGCTTGTAGAAACCTTACCCTACTGGAGAGAAAAGATTCCATTATCCACTGAGTTCCATAGGCAATGGAATTCTTAGCATCAAGTTGTAATCTTTCTAATTCCATCTTCTTGCCTCTTTTCCCTTTATTGCTGAAGTTAGGAAATTTCAACTCACAAGAATGTTGAGTTATAGATAGAAATGCCCTGCTCTCTAACTCTTCTTCTTCTTCCCAACCATCCCCATCTTTTTATGAAACTTCCTTCTACTGGGAAATATTTTTAATAAGGGAATAGTTTTTAATACCCTCTGTCCCATTTTTTTTAACAAACTCTTATGTTTCTAGATTGGGAAAAGAAGGTTTCCCTACCTCTACATTGACCAAACGTTTCACTACTGCCAAAACCTCACCCTTTTGAGGATTGGCTTAAACTTTCTGAAAGATTGTTATAGAAGGATTCTCCACAGAAATGAATTTTGTTGGGAGTAGCATTATGTGAACGAAATCTTGATTCGAACAACCAACCTTTCTAACCTATTTCTTCAGGATCATTGCATGGGATGCTTTAAAACCCTTTTCAAGACATGAAGAAATCTTATGATCAACTTGATTACATCTGAAACCTCTAAAGAGAAGTTCTTCAAAATTAATATATTGAGTCTACACTCCATGGGAGGATGAAATCTAAATGGTATGATGCAAAGGTTTGGATAAATCAATCAATACACACATCCTAACAAAAATCAAATAAGTCTCAATGGATTCATCAACTTTAACAAAGAATCCCAACTTACTAATCATCTACTTAAGAAGACTTGGATCATGTAGGGCTAAGGGGAGATTATAAAATCTTACCCAAATTGGTGCTTGTGATATAACCAAATTAGTTGGATGAAATAAAAGGACCAATGGACACAAAACACCCCCTATTTGCCAACAAACCATGGCCCATTCGACCACATATAATCTCTATCTTCTAATGAGTGAAACAAAAGTATAAAAAAACCATTAGACAACACTAAGATGGTAGGACCTTGAATTGAAGGCTAGATTCCATATGACCATTATAACAACACTTCCCATGTAGGTCGCTTCGCTACACATTTGCCAATCAAAGACTTCCTCCCCCTTTCCAAACCAATCACTGAGAGTTCTGACTCTGAAATTTAAAGAGTAGGAGTATGCAAAAAATTAAAGGGATATCACCCAAGCAGGCTGTATCCTGCACTCCTTTCTTGTAAAGTTTTGCTTCTATATTTGCCTTTGAAACACCCATTGTTTCTTTTTCATCCTCAAGCTGACTTCTGGGGATAAGAATAGGGTTTAATCCAAGCTGAGCCCTAAGAATAACCTCTTTGTAGAATGATCCACATGATGAAAAGGATTAAAGATATTTGATCAACTGGAATAAACTAACGCCTTTGGGGAAACCCTAGCCTCCCCAACTGAAGCTTCCAAAACCCACTTCCCTGGAAAAGAGCCTCCACTAGACAGGCCTCTATCCACACCCAACTACTCCAACCCTAAAAATTGATCAAGTTGTTCTAGTGTATCATAGCCTAATTTAAACTAAGCAACAGAAAAACAAACTGTATCTTTTCATTTTTCTTTTTATTTCGACCCCAGTCCATCCTTCGCTTAACCTCTATCCCTTTCTCCCCCAACACCACCCTAAAATTTATTCCATCTTCATTGTCATCCTCTTCTTGTCCACTGATCTGAGACCTCACATGTGCCCCTATGCACCTTGCTACCCCCTTCACTGCCTTAGCAACCGAAACCATGTATTTGGTCTGCATTTGCCTATCACCATTCATTGCTTGCTTCTTGTTATTTGCGTCTACTACCATCACCATAACTAAATTTAGTACATTATTGGTTAGAAAAATGAGAAAATAATTGATAATTTTATTATTATCCAAGAATTTAATAATTTTTTGGATTGAAGAGCGTCTCTATATAAATATAATAGTCATATTTTATTTTTTCCACAACTCAAAAATTATTGTTTTTTAAATATTGGCATTTTAATTAAAAAAATTTAAACTCATAATCTAAACATAATATATTATCTCCCTAATAATAAATATTTATATTACAATTAAATGGAAATCCATTTATTCACAATGCAACAATATATAGCGTGCAAGGAGGCTGCTTTTAAAGCGACCCATTTTGTAAATTTGATTGTGTCACTTTTTCTATATTAAATTATCTTTATGAGTATAGTCTATGGAAACGGATATTTCATTTGGTTCATTTTCAACAGTGGAAATCAATATACTTTTTTATATGATTTTACTATTTCAAAGTATTGCTGTGAAATTTGTTTCACCTAATGATTGAAATTTGTATTCAATATACTTATTTTTTCATATAATTTATGTGTGGACTGCTACTGTTGCGTATTTAACTGTTGCTTACATCTTCCGCAAACCTTGCATAGTTGACAATAAAGCCATTCTAATACCAAACTTGTGTCTATGTTGACGTATGCCAAAATATGCGGAAGTATGCAAGGTAAATGTATCAACCCTGACATATATGTATTTAAGCAACTGTCAAATACGCAACAGTACCCACTTTTACAAAAATTCAAATCGTTAAAATTAGTCGTGTCAAATACGCAACAGTACCCTGAAGTATGGAAGGTAAATGAATGCAATCTAGAATTGAACCTAGGCCTCACTTATCTTTGGTCATGTGAATGGAGGATGTTAGTTGTTTTACATTATTATGATATTTTTTATTTGAATGGATTTCAATATTATTTCCATGTTTGATCAGAATTTGGATATCATTATTATTATTTGCATTGTTATATCATTGAATTGGTCTAATTTTCATGAATTCTAAGAAAGATTGGTTGGTTGATGTATCTTAAAACCAAAAGAGAACAGTTATACTAGTATATTTTTGTTTGCAATTGGAAAAGTATAAACCAAAGATGATATAGTTGTGCATTATGGAATAAAGGATCTAAAACCACCAATTGATGTTATTTTTATTTTAAAACATTTATATTATAGAGTTGAGTGGCATGAATGTTCTGGCTGAAATCTCTTAATTATTTTTCCATAGCATGATTGTATGATTATTAGTCATGTTCAGTGTAATGTTTGTTTCATAGTGTTTGTCATAGATTATTTATAGACAAAGATGATGATTGTTATTACATTGTTTGGTTTCACTTGAATAGGTTGCATTTATGATGGTTACTATTCCTCGTTATCACACATAGTGCTCTTATTCTCTTTAGTTGACTTCTCTTATCTTTCACCCTTTTTAAGGGTAGAATCACTCCCATTTGAGAGGTGAGTAGGATGACTATAGGCTCTATGGTTAGACAATAATAACCTTGATGATGTTCTCTCTCTATATTCACTAAAATTAACATTTAATGTTAGAACAATGTACATATGACCAGTCATTATGTACATTTAACCTATGCTCAATTCCACATTTCTAACCCACTATTCCTCTAATTTTATATGGATGACCATTTGTCTTTAGGAAACTATAATACTAAATATTTTTATTCCTCATTCCAATCATCATAGGCTCACTATTGGATTGATTCAAACTTTTAGTTTAGTTTTCTTTACTCCTCAACTGAAACCACTTATTTAAGACAATCCTATTCATTGGTATGTCTTCATCTACTATTCCTCCTACCAATTAATGACTAATTTCCCAAATTAAAATTCATTACAATGTATCTTACCACACATTTAACAATCCCAATTCAATAAAATATAGAAATACCAATATATACTTGCACATTTTATACCCATTTTCACTAGATGGCAAATGGATACCACCACTAAAAATTCTAGAATTAACTAACTAAAAATTTAGAGGAAAACACCTATTCTTCCAAATTATTAATCCATATAGTCCAAGTAGGCATAATCTTGTTTTTTATACTATAGTTGTTGAGGTATGTTCCTAGTGTTGGTTTTTGTCATTGATGTCAAAGTCAAGTTGAATGTCTTTTATGTCAAAAGTCAGAGTTGATGTCATGCTTCATGAAGTGGTGTGTGACAAAGAAGTTTTGTTTCTATGTTGAGAGAAAATTTGAAGGAAACACGGTATTATTTTTGAGGTTTGATGACATATCAACATCATGTTCAAGACACAAGGGTAGCATCTTGATTGATCTCTAAGTACTGAGGAGCATACAAGGTAAGCACATGGGCCACCAAGTCTTTGTATTCTATATGAGGTCTTGGTACAAGGTTGTGATGTGAAAAAAATATAAAATCTATTGAGAATAGTCTTGTATTTATATAATCACGTTTGAAGAATGATTTCATTGAGAGATATCTTGTTTGTGAACTATGAGTGCTAGGTATCTTGAGTAACTTGGTCTTATTATAAGAGAAGGTGTATTCATGGTAAAGCCTTATGATTTGGGTCAAGGAAATCATAAGAAAGTTTTCTAAGTTATGTTAATAATGAGCAAGAGATAAAGAAGCCTACATATAAGTTTCAAGGACTAGTTTTGAGGCTTAAGACCTAGTGAAATGGCATAAGCCTGGTAGCATGATGTGTTGATCCATATGTGAGCAAGGTCGGAAGCATGTGAACATGGTATAAGGTCACATTACATATGGAATATGTGTTTAATATAATCCAATAGGTTTCAAGGCATGATCATAGTCCATGTATGACTATCAGTATAAGGCCTAATATGTAAAGTAACCTATAGTGTCTTAATGAGTGGTCAAGATCATTTCCAAAGGTGGAAGAGCTCTTGAGAGAATTTAAAGAGGTGTGAGAGGTCATGTTAAGTATGTGTATAAAGTTTGAAATCAATACCTTAAGGAGAAATCATTAAA
The DNA here is from genome assembly GCA_037957365.1 of Torreya grandis. Lineage (NCBI taxonomy): Eukaryota > Viridiplantae > Streptophyta > Pinopsida > Cupressales > Taxaceae > Torreya > Torreya grandis. The sequence goes on along the minus strand of JARHVA010003138.1, from coordinate 1,974,726 downwards.
ACCTGCAATAAGGTTCCATGTGTGCACAAAATAAGGTGTTTTAAACTTGAGAAGAGATTTATTGTACTCATTGGCACATGAAACATATACATAAGAGCCTAATCACTACATGGAATTTTAGGAAGGTTCCTATCTTGATTTTCCTGGCATTGGTTTTGAATATGAGGGGAAATTCTTTATGAATGATTGCTAATAATTGAAACCAGTCAAAACCCTTATAATTCCTTGATAGGAAAGATCTTATCAGTTATGGCTTAGAATGATCATTTTGACCTAGTTTGATTTTTTTAAAATGTAAAAGACTCTTCAAGGATTCCTTAGTTTTTATTTGTCTTGGTAGTGAATAGAATCTATACGAAAACCCTTGTTTTCAGTAATTTTGATGTACCAAGTAGGTTTGACTAGGTCAAAACATGAAAATAGATGGAGGATTATGTTTAAGACTCATATTTTATGCCCATGAAATTTTATGAACATGTTGTAGACCAAAAATTTGTTAAACTAGTCATGGAAGTTAGCCTATTGCTAAATAGGTCTAATGAGCATAATAGTGAGAAAACTAGGCGAGAATGAGAATGAGATTAAGGATTGGTTGAAGAATAATATGGATGAATCCTAATGCATGGGGAAACTATTAAAGACATATCCCTCTTATAATATTATTTTGTAAGTGTTGATGATGCCTATACTCAATCAAAATGGTATCATCAAACTAGTCTGTCTAACACAATGAAATATGTGTAGAGTGAAATAGTGAGATCGGTCTATAAGACCAATATTGATATATGAATATGAAATATATATTTTCATATATTATATAAGGATGATTTATTTTTAGAAAAAACAACTGGAATATCACATTAGTGTTCCCACATGTGTTTTATAACTTTATTTTCTTGACTGTGTTTTTAGTACTACAAGCAACTTTATTTGTCTATGTGAAAATGATGTTTCTGAGTCATTTTTCACTAAGGTGAAGGATACAAATATATTTAAGGTGTTAAAAAATAATAATAGGATCATGTGAATGTATTTTTATTCATTGTAAGTCCATGTTAAAGTATGGAAATTCAAATGCATTTAATTGTTTGTTAACAGTGTTTGGTGGTTCTGAGTAAGCCATTTGTAAGAGTATTCTTGAGGCCTTTTGGCCTAAGTGATGAATAAAAAATTACTTGGTGATTACCATGAGGTCATATAGGATCTATTAATATGATTTTTTATTTGGTTTATGTGTCAAATTTGAATTATTGAGTCATATTTAGTTGACAGACTTTTTGGCAGAGAGAAGGCCTAAAAGGCGAGTAGGCCTAATTAGTAGGTCCAAGTAGTGAAATGGGCCAAATTGAGTTGGGGACCCAAGGTTAAATTATAATTTTATATTTTATTCATGTATTAAGTGTTTAATCTATTGTTTAAGATAATAATTGTTCTTAAGGGCAAAGTGGTAACATATGGATAACACAGACCTAATTGTATTAGGTCTCCATTAGGCCTAATGGTGGATTTGGTCCTTATGGACTATGAAAAAATTATTTAATATTTGTTTAAAATTTTAAATGTGTATGGTGATATATTAAAAAATTATTTAATGTATGGAATGATTCATGGCCAACCAAGAAGGGTGAGAGTAAGGGTCAAGTACTTAAGAAGGCCTAAATTGACTAGTTGAGATATTGAATATATGTGCGAATGAAATAGGTTTTTTGAAATGAGGTGAATGTGTTGAATAAAATCATAGAGGTATTATAAATTTGTCATGAATATTTAATCATGATTTTACATGTATTGAACAAGATCATTTGACCCAATACTAGTTGAGGGAGAAGGCCTAATAGGTTGTTTGAGTGAGAAAGAAGTGTGAGAAGAGAAAAAGAAGGGATAATATTTAGTTAAGAAAGAAATATATGTCCAATTTTCATCATATATTCAAGGTAGTTGAGTTGGTGCTTGGTTGCTGATGGGGTTGGAGCCTCCTTGCAGGTTGAATCTTGCTAAATTGACTAGTTGAGTTGGTGCTTAACTAAGTGATGGGTTAGTACTCCTTATGGAATTAATGCATTACTAAAAATTTGATTCATTACTTATAAGATAATATTCCAAGTTGTGCATTAGTGGGTTTTCTTCCCCTATAGGGTTTCCCACATATATCTCATGTTATTATATTGTTGCTTTCATAGATGCATGTGTATGATTTAATTGATATATGTATGTGAATGGATTATTCATGAATATTAAGTGAAATTGGAAGACTATTTCATTAAAACTGATTCATCCCTCGCCCCTCTCAATAGCTATACTTACAAAAATAGTAAGGTCACAAGTCATTATTCAAGTATATTAGGATTACACCAACATATATCATTTCACTAATATTTCATAGACAACACCATAGAATGGGAAAACTACATGTATTTTGATCCCTCTTTTGAGTATTAGCATGTAGGCAGTGGTAAACACATGGTGTGTTGAGGTTAAGTACAAACCCATCCTATTTACCTATTCCACTATTTTATTGCATTTGTTCCTCCTTTCCATTGAGATAGAGTTTCATGTTAAGAAGAAGGCACAAGGCAAATCCTCAAATGAAGCAATCGCATATAAGCATACACACTATAAGACCTACATGTGAAGGCACATCTGATAGAATTCACATGGAGACAAAAAAATATAAATTACATTGGTGTTCCCTAAATATAATAGTAAAAGTGATCCTAGTCCAAATAATATGATCTTATCACAAAATAATGTAGAGTCATGTTCCTAATTCACATCACCATCACACAAACCTATAGTTACTTTCAAAATCACCATTTTAATCTTTCAGAGCTGAGATCTTGGTAGTTCATCCATTTCTTAGTACTTTCCCATTTTAGCATATTTATAAAAATATTAAGTTTGAAATTGGTCATGTGGATCTGTTGTATATTTAATACATTTTGATTTACTAAATATTTTTTCATAATTAAATTAATACTCTCTTAATCTATAATTTTAATAAAGCATATTGGTGAACCCGCTTATTGTTGAATATTGTAAAACCCAACCATTCATGTTTTTAGGTTTTATTTCCTTATCTTAATTCTTTCCAATTGTTGTATTATAGTTTCTGGATTGAATAAATTCTTTGTTAACAACAATCTTTTAATTTTATATTACATATTCTATGTAATCTAAGAAATTTGTTTCTACCTTGCTTAATAGAAGTGACAGACTATGTGGTGTTCAAGTTGAGCATACTTATATTTATTTTGATAAGGCACATAAGATGGATAATAAAAAGGGTATATCAGGATCTTTAGATAATAATAATAAACAAGCTAAATATGTAGAAGTGCATGAAAATATTTCAGAGCATGAATAATATAATCATGACAACATTGAGTTTCAAAACGAGCGTCAAGATGTATTTCCACCTAAAATTGATGAACAACTAGAGCCTAATAAATCAAAACTTAATTAAAAAAATGGACTACCAATTTGTGAATAGCCTTAGGATTATCATAAGATTATGAATACTCTTTTGTAAATAAAAAGTGAAGGCATTGCTCAATCCTATGAGATATCTATTGATATGGGTTCATTACCTATATTTGCATCACTAAATACAACTTTTATACTAACATCTACTACGGGAAAAACCCAAGGGTTTTAGGATATCAACATGCCAATCTCGACTTAGTCACTTTTTACATTGTCTTTAGTTAACCCACATTATATTCCTAATATACAATCCCTTATGCATAACATTACATCTTTGTAGAAGTTAAGGTGTTACATTTGTAACAAGGTGATTATAAACCTAATCAAACACTTGACTCATAGACATTACTGCATAATCGTATGTCTACACATATTCCATCCTATCTTTTACCAACTAATTTAGTGGCACCTAAGCTTACATTATATGATGGAAACGATACCCCAAGAAATATTTGAGAGAATTCCACATAACATGTTTGGACTGTGCATGCAATGATAGGTTATAGACCAAATTATTTCATAGTAGTTTAAAGGAGTATGGTCTAAGATGGTTTTATGATTTACCATATCATTTAGTTCATGCATTCAATCTTTTAGTAGATTTTTTCCTTGTACATTTCTCAATAAAATAATTGAAAATATTTCATATGCTCAAATTACACAACTCAAATAATAATCCAACGAGTCTATTGTATAATATGTATTATAGTATAATACAATATTATGTAAAATGATGAATCATATGGTAGATAAGGAATTTCAAGACATATTCAAATATAAATTGCTTCTACCTCTACATGAATATATTATGTTTAATATATTTATGTCATCTACATATTTATGTCAAATAATTAAGGAAATATAGGTTGTGTTGTTTCTAGTTAATAAGCTAAAGTGTGTAACTAACCTAGTGTCTACTTCTAGTACAAACAATATGAGTAATCCACCATACAAGGTGAAGCCAAGTGAAAATAAGAATGATCAAAATAAAATAATGAATGTAGTTTCAAGTCATATTCCATGTTATTTTTTATCCACTCATCCAAGGACACAATTTACGAAAATTTCAAAATCTCCCTAAAAGGTGTTACAAAATTTATTGGAATGTCACCTCATATCACTCCCTCCCAATAAAGAGGTCGATGTTAGTAAAACTATACCAAAAGGATTTGATCAAAATTATTTTTCTGACTTTCATAGAGAAATAGGCCATACTACCAAGAAATGAATCAATTTGATACATAATATACATGATTTGGTAGATGATAACATAATTGTTGTGGGTGCATCTACCCATGATACATAGGCACAATCAAGTTAGAGTAGAACAATGAATATGTTTATTTATCCTTCCCTAAGCATACAAGTCAAAAATAAATAAATAAATTATAAATTCATTACACATATAATGCACACCTTCCACTATATTCTTATTATCCTCATACAGAGGCACACCATCATTTGAATTAAATTATTGGTAAATATCATGTTTTAGTGCAATCTAAACCACCTAAAACATTTTTATAACATGATATAGTAGATGATTATTTTTATCTTCACTCTTTTTTCATTCGAGATTATATTTATCATCAACATATATAAAGTGTCATGGTTGATAATGGTTCAAGTGTGAATATCTATACTATCACACTTCTCTCTTACTCTAGATATAGAGATAAGGATATACGTCCTAAAAAAAAAAAAAATATAGACTTAATTTCCGTGTTCAAATTTATATTGGTGAGATCACATTACTACTAAAGGTTGTTCCAACATATGTGGCCACCAAGTTTATAATAGTACCCATTGCATGAGTATTTGTTATGTTATTAGGGCATCCTTAGATTCATAAATTTCATATACTACCTTCCATAATACACATATGTTTTAAATATGTTTTTGCTAATGACATTATCACATGTCATGGTATTCTATATTAATACCCCCTCCAACCCATAGTTATTATTCTTACAAAAAAAATCATTTGAGCAACCTAATGTAATATTATTGTATATTTTATTTCCTAATTCCTAAGAGTAGTTAATTTTATTTCATATTGTATTGGTTAACTCAAGAGTATCATAGGTATTTGAAAAGACTTATTAAATAAAAAGCGATAGGATATTTCTTAGCTTATATATTTTTATTGATTTCTCATTCAATTTGAATCATGAAGATAATTTTAGATTGCATTATATATTTCTCATTGTCATTCCATTAATAAATTATCTAACCTGATAGCAGTATCATATCCACAAATTAATAAGTCTTTTTTTCACTCTTCTCTCATTTATTTATGTTGTACGACTTGCACACTTTTAATTCTAGTTCAATAATATGTTTGAGTATATAACTGACATTAGAAACACATTTTTTTTAGGAGGATGCCTAAAGCTAGTTGAAGGAGAACATATAGGCCAGTGCACTTTCTAAAAAGACTATAATTTTGTTTTTTGGCATTTTCGTTATTTAGAGTGACTTTTATATCAATACTCTATGTTTTTTTTGATAGAATTGGTAGGTTTGTTGGTTGTATAAAGTTATTTTTTTGTCTTTGAATGCTTCCTTAGCTAGTCATCCATGTATTTCTTTCTTGATGATAATATTTGGACTTTGAAAATAAGTGATAGTCATAAAATAAAGCATGTTAGTCCCAAGTAGATCATCATGATCAATATTTCATCTTATACCTTAAACACTGTGTTCTTAATAATTATTAAATATGGTCTTAATTTCACTATAGTTATTTAAAAAGTGTAGTTAGAAGACGTCATCTATAGCATTGAATATTTGATTAAGTTGCTTCCTATCAATGTTATAGGGGAAGTTAGACATGAATGTGTGGTCTCACTATGTAGAGCTTGACCTGCTAAATCAAATTTGAGTAATGATGGATTATTTTCACTTAAGAACCTGAGAAATAATGGTGATATTACTATCACTAGAGGCATCAAAGGAAACACCACTATAGTATTGAACATGTCTAATTATGTAAATAAAATTACTGATCATTTAACCTTATCAATTATCTATAGAAAACTTGATAAAGATCTTAGTAATAAGGTTAAGAGGTAGGTCATATAAACTATTAAATGCTATTGGTTAAATGATATTATTAAAAAATGGTTGATTCCTAAATCTATTGTTATTCTTCACATTTATTTTTTACCTAAAATACATAAACCTGAAACTTTGCTCTGACCTATTGTCAATACTATAGGTTCACTATCTTACAATCTAGCTAAGTTTCTTTCTATTAAGTTTAAATCTTTCACTAGTGACACTAATTCATTTATCAAAGATCATCCCACTTTATTAATAAATTAAAAATGCTTAAAGTGGATTCCCAAGACACTCTGGTAAGTTTTTTCATGGTCTCACACTTTCCAAAAATTTTGTTAAATGAAGTTGAGCATACTTATATTTATTTTGATAAGGCAAATAAGATGGATAAGAAAAAGGGTATACTAGGATCGTTGGATAATAATAAACAAGTTGAATATGTAGAAGTGCATGAAAATATTTCAGAGCATCAACAATATAATCTTGACAACATTGACTCTCAAGATGAGCATCATGATGTAGTTCTACCTAAAATTGATGAACAAACATAGTTTAATAAATAAAAAATTAATAAAAAATGAACAAATAATTTGTGAATAGTCTTAGGATTATTATAATATTATGAAAGATCTTTTGGAAATAAAAGGTGAAAGCATTTCTCAATCCTATTAGACATCTTTTTGTATGGGTTCATTACCTATATTTGCATCATCAAATCTAGCTTATATACCAACATCTACTATGTGGACAACCCAAGGGTTTCAGGAGATCAATATGCCAATCTCTACTTAGTCACTTTTTACACTACCCTTGGTTAACCCACATTAGATTCATGATGTACAATCACTTACACATAACATTACATATTTGTATAAGACCTAATTAAACACTTGACCAATAGAAGTTACTACATACTCCATTGGCTACACATATTTCATCCTATCTTTTACCACCTAATTTATTGGCACCTAAGCTTACACACTATGATGGAAAATGTTACACCGACAAACAATTGAGACCATTTCAAAAAATGTATGTGGACTATGCATGTAATGATAGGTTTTTGACCAAGTTATTTCTTAGGAGTTTAAAAGAGTATGGTCTAAGATGGTTTTATGATTTACCATATCACCCAACTCATGCATTCAATCCTTTGGCAAATTTTTTCCTTGCACATTTCTCAATGACATAAGTGAAAATATTTCATATGCTCAGATAATTACTCAACTCAAACAAGAATCCAATAAGTCTATTGTATATTATGTACTATAGTATAATACCATGTTGTCCAAAATGATGAATATTATGATAGATAAATAATTTCTAAACATAGTCAAATAGAATTTTCTTCCACATCTACATGAATCTATTATGTTTAAGAAATTTATTTCATTTACTTATTTATGTCACAAAATTAAGGAACCATAGGTTATATTATTTCTAATGAATAAGTAAAGTATGTAACTAACCTAGTTTTTACTTCTAATACAAAAAATATGAGACATCCACCATACAAGATGAAGCCAAGTGAAAATAAGAGTGATCAAAAGAAAAATAAAAATGAATGCAACTTCAATTCATATTCCATGTATTTTGTTATCCACTCCTCCAAGGACACAATTTAAAAACTTTCCAAAATCTCCCTACAAGGTGTTACAAAAGTTATTGGAATGTCACCTCATATCAGTCACTCCCATTAAAGAGGTCGATGTGAGTAAACCTATACAAAAAGGATTTGATCAAAATTATTTTTGTGACTTTCATTGAGAACCAAGCCATACTACCAAAAAATGAATCAATTTGAGACATAATATATAATATTTGATATATGATAACATCATTGATGTGGGTACATCTACCTACAATACATAGGAACAATAAAGTGAGACTAAAACATTGAATATATTTATTTATCCTTTCCTAAACATACAAATCAAGAAAAAATAAATAAATTATAAGTTCTTTAAACATATAATACACACCTTCCACTAGATACTTATCATCCTCATACAGAGGCACAACATCCTTTGAATTGAACTAGTAGTACATATCATGTTTTAGTGTAATCTAGACCACTTACAACATTTTTAGAAAATATTATTTTAAATGATGATTTTAATCTACAATCTTTGTTCATTCAAACTTACAGTGATCATAAACATATATAAAGTGTCATGGTTGATAATGGTTCAAGTGTGAATATGTGCACTATCACACTTATCTCTCATTCTATATATAGAGATAAGGATATACTTGCTACAAAAAATAAATAAATAGATTCGATGGCTGCATTCATAGTTATATTGGAGAGATCACATTACTACTATATGTTAGTCCAAAACATGTGGCCATGAAGTTTATAATAATACCTAGTGCAGGAGTCTTCGTTATGTTATTGGGACATCCTTAGATTCATCAATTTCATAGAGTACCATGTCTCTTTAATACATAGATGTTTTAAATATGTTTTTGCTAATGACATTATCACATTTCATGGCATTCCATATAAATACCCCCTCCAACCCATAATTATTATTCCTACACAAAAAATACCAGTTGAGTAACCTAATGTATTATTATTTTATATGTTATTTCCTAATACATATGAGGAGTTGTTAATTTTCTTTCATCTTGTAGTGGTTAGCTTAAGAGTCCCGTAGGTAGTTGAAAACACTTATTGAATATGAAGTGATAGGCTATTTCTTAACTTATATATTTGTATTGGTTTCTAATTCAATTTGAATCATAAAGAAAATTTTGTCTTGCACTAAACATTTCTCATTGTCATTCCATTAATAAATTATCTATCCTGATAGCAGTATCAGAGCCATAGATTAATAACTCATTTTTCATTCTTCTCTCATCTATTTAAATTGTATGGCCTACACACTTTTAATTATACTTTAATAATTTGATTGAGTGTATAACTGACATTAGCACCACATTTATTTGAGGAGGATACCTAAAACTAGTTGAAGGAGAACATATAGGCTTGTGCACCTTTTAAAAAGACAAATAATTTTTTTTTGGAATTTTGTCTATTTGGAGTGATTTTTCTATCAATGATTTATGTTTTTATATAATTGGATTTAAATTGTACGGCCTACACACTTTTAATTATACTTTAATAATTTGATTGAGTGTATAACTGACATTAGCACCACATTTATTTGAGGAGGATACCTAAAACTAGTTGAAGGAGAACATATAGGCTTGTGCACCTTTTAAAAAGACTAAAATGATTTTCTTTAGGAATTTTGTCTATTTGGTGTGATTTTTATATCAATGATTTATGTTTTTATATAATTGGTAGGTTTGTTGGTTATATAAAGTTATTTTGATGTCTTTGACTGTATCATCAGTCGATCGGCCATGTATTTCCTTCTTGATGACAAGACTTGGACTTGGCATAGATCCCCCCTAGTAAATTATAGTCCCAAGAATAGGAGAGAATAAACTCCACATATTAATTAATCCAAACACATAATCCAACATACTTAAAATTAATAAATAAACAAGGACATGCTTCCTTACCTGCATAAATTATTAATACAACTGCTCCTCTTTAAACCCCAACCTTAAAGAAAATGAGGCACCTAGAAAACACACACACACACACACACACACACAAACCAAAAATTTGACATAGACAAAATACGTTGTGAAAGGTCATCTATAATGCAATATATACTTGTGTATAAGTTCAAATCTGCACTCCAGGGAAAAGAAGTGATTGTCATAAACTAAAGAGTGTCAGTCCCAAGTAGTAGCTTGGAAATTGATAGATTATATGTTTGTTATTTGAATCCTTTATTAGGCATAAATCTTTTCAAATAAGTTGTATATCTTCATTTTCCAATATTATAATTAAATCAACCAAATAAAATAAAGAAGAGGTATTTTAATTTTAAGATTTTTCATTTAAAAAGAAGGCTTTTTAAAAAACATTAAGTGTTATTTATCAATTTCTTTAAAAATTTTAAAATGTGAAGAAAAATAGTCATTTTGAAATCTACTTTAAAGTAAAATTGTCAAAAAATAACAAAAATTTGTAATTTAAGGAGAGCAATTCTCTTACCCATTCATTTCTGTAGAAAAACACAAATCTAGAAATCAAGAAAAAATGATTATATCATAAAGTATGAGGATTTTTTGTTAAATTGGTGTTAATGTAGGGTGAATCCTTTTCACATGCCACATAGTTACCATGTACCACTCTGATCTCACTACCTTAAATCCTCTTTTATGTACTATTGAGTATATAGAAAGGGATAAATTATTCAATGTACTGATGGGTATATTTAAAGAGTGGGTATATAGAGAGTTTTGGTATATATTTTTGGTGGTATATAGAAAATGAGACCATTTTGAGTGATAAGGAACCAATTTAGTGTTAAAAAAACTCAAAACTCCAAAATCAAAATTGAAAACTCAAACAATGCATTCAATCAAATCTATCATTGGCACAAAATTGACTAGCAAAGACATATAGTTATAATGGTCTTGACAAGTGGAGAACAAACTCATATTGAATGATAGTTGGTTCAATATTGGTGATGGTGATAAATAACTAATTGAGCCAATAGGTAATGCAAATGATATTCAGGTAAGGAAGTAGAAAAACTACAAACAATTAGTCGTGGTGAGGTCTTTAGTCAATGAAAATGTATTTCATCATATTAAAGGGTGAAATGCTCCATGGGAATCACTTCGAAAACCTGAAGTAGTTATATTATTCCCACTTAGAGTTGGGATTAATTTAGGTGTAGTTTAAGTTTTTCAACCTCAAGTTAAAATATCATAATGTGATATTATTGGATTTAGAGATACATGTAATCAAGCATGATGTAGATGCCAAGGATGTAAAAATTCAAATATATATGATTGCATTCATAAATTCCCTTATTCCTAACTATTAAACCAATTGTTCCCAAAATATGTCACTGGCTTTTGTGGACAATATGTCGACCATTTTGGTCCTGCAGGCCAAAATGCTTTCTTCCTTTCTTTCAAAATGTTTTGAGCAGTTAAGTTTTTCAAATATTCAAACCTTTTCAGCTAAAGAAGCCGCATGTTCAATATGTGAGCTTTCTTCAAAGGAAGTTCAAAACACTTAAGGCTTTTCCTTAGTGTTTTGAGAATGGTTCAATGCCGAAGTTCAATCGAAAGACTTAATGGTGGGATTCAAATAATTGGAATGAACCATTGAACCATTGAACCCCATCCCCTAAAGGTTCAAAGGTTCAATGACCTCGGTGCACTTAGAAAATAAAAATCTATAAAAGAGTTCATAGATTTAATGGATTCAAAGAGTTAGATTGAACCGTTGAACCATTGAACATTGAAACTTGATGGCTCAACGAGTTCAAAGGCTCAATGAGTTCAACGAGTTCAATGGACTTAGAGAATAAAGAGGATTCAAAGAGTTGAGTTGAACCATTGAACCTTAACTTTAAAGGTTCAACAGGTTTAAAAGAGTTCAACCATAGAGGAACGAACTGATGAATTGACAAACCATTGAACCAATGAACCATTGAACCAATGAACTTCATAAGAGTTCAAAGGTTCAAAGGTTCAAACTTCAAATTTTAATATGAAGAAAAGCCGAAGGAGTTCAAAGGAGTGGAAAAGGGTCAAAAGGCGTCAATAATGAACTGATTGAACCAATGAACCATTGAACCAATGAACCAAATGGTTCAAATTGGTTCAAAGGTTCAAGGTTCAAAGCTTCAAGCAAATGAATGAAGTGGAAGATTCTGGAAAGAGGTTCAACCGAATAGTTTGACCCAAAGGTTCAAAGAATTGGTTTAATGACGCCTTGAGCACATAAAAGAAAATAATGAACCATTGAACCATTGAACTACTAAACCAAAAGAGTTCAAAGGTTGAAAGGTTTAAAGAGGTTCAAGCGACCACTGGTGACGTCCCTATAGATGTCAAAATCAAGGTGATGGAATAACTGTTATTATTCAAAAAAGGGTACAAACTTGAGAACAAACTCAACAATTAGCAAATAAAGAAGACGAAGGTGCTAGCAAAAAGTGAGAAGATATCCCAAAGACCTAAAATCACTGGGAAAAGACAAAATGACTGTAAGAAAAACTAGAAATATATACAAAAGAGTTATTTCCAGTAGGTGAAATAGTCCACCAAGTAGACATCAGAGGAACACAAATATTCAGTGGCGGGGCCTATTTTTCTTCATAGAATAAAAGCGGATGGACAGCCATTTAAGCATCATAAAGAAGACCAAGCAACCCATGCTGAGGAGGAGACATTTGAGATAATTTAAAACACCAAAAGTCAAGGATAATAACCTGTTCCAACATGGCCCTCTCAAAATTCTTGATGCATTCAATACAGCATGGGCCATTTCATAAAAACAAGCACCCAAGTCTTTCTTTGAAGGCTATATATTGTAATCTCTCATTTGTCTTTAATGGGGATCTCTCGGTTATTAGAAGAAAAGCTCTACCCAAATTGAAAGGCATTTTTGAGACTTTGAGCTCAGACTGTTAATCATATTTTGTTAAGTGAATGAGAAAACAAGTGACTTTTCAGACTTTGGGTTGGAATAAGTTTATGTCTTCTAGGAAATTATTCTTATCTCTGTTTCCTAAATACAATCTTGTCCATTTAATTAAACAAGTAGAACAAGTGGAAGTAAGCTGGAAGATGTCCTGAAGCCAACTGTGGGAGACTTTGTGATACCATAATTGCCTTCAGTTTGTGTTTTGTGTAAAGGATACTGGAGAGACTTTGAGCTCCCCTTATCCTTTGTAACCTTTTACTCTGTTGTGGTTGAAGTGGAGAATTTGGGCTACACTTCGAACTACTATGTTCCTTTGTCCTAATTAGTGGAAGGAATAATGAAAGACTTTGTACTTTCATGGGTTCCTTGTGGTTTTTGTTACTGTCTAGGAAGTCTTCCTCTAGTTTTCTAAACATCATTTTTGAAAGAAGAGAAGTGCCTTCAGCTATTACCCATGAATTCTCCTCTGTTTTGTGAACATCATCTCTAAAAAAAGAGAGATGGATGGTATGATTCCCTTGTGTCTATTTTCAGCATACACACACACACACACACACACACACACACACACACACACACACACACACACACACACACACACACATATATATACATATATATATCTATATATATGTGTGTGTGTGTATATATATATATATATATATATATATATATATATATATATATATATATATATATATATATATATATACACATATATATATGTATGTGTGTGTGTGTGTAGGGAACCTCCCCTTGCTGAGAGGAGAAATTTATCTCATTCTGTCTGTGGTCACCACACCTATTTTTCCACATAAATATCCTTATGTTGTGGTTGAAGTAACCATTTTTCCGTTAGTTAGCTAGTGACAAAATATTCACCCAACAATTTTTGGTGACTCCACTGGGGAAGAACATGTAGTTTGAAGCCTCAAGCTTCAAATTGAAGCATATCTAATTCTTTTCCATTATCATTTCACACTCTGGCAAATCCACAGTATACGCGAAGCCAGAGATCTCAAGGTATTGTTCACCCTGTATTTGAGTTGGTGCAACTAAGTAATTTTGATCTTTTTCCTCCACCATATCACCTTCAGCGAACTAAGATTTTTCATCTTACAAACATCAGGTCCCCAATACCAGGCAAAGTTATTTTTTCCTCTGCTAGTAGAGCTTTGTCTATACATATCCCATAGAGATTTATTATCCCTCCTTTCAACATCCATATCATGGAAGCTCAAGGCCCCTGGGGTAATAATTTTGGTCCTCTTAATCTAACCCCACCTCTACATGAACTACCCCATAGTTCAAGAAAGAATTTCCCCAAGTTCTATGGTGATGGGAAGGTTCATCTTGATGAACATATTACAGCCTTTTGCATAGCCTATGGTGTGATAGGCATTGAATATGAAGACATTACAGTCAAACTATTTGTGGAAACATTGCAAGGCACAACTGTAGACTAATTTTATCATCTGCAAGAACAAACAGTGACTAACTGGAACACTCTCAAAGCCAAATTTGAGGCCAGATTCAAACCTACAAAAGATGCACATGCCCTGTTAGCTTAGCTTACAAAAATGAAGAAGGAGCCGCATGAACCCCTGAGAGATTTCATTGCTAAATTCAATAAGCTGAGGAATAAGATTCCCAAAATTACTCAACCGACACCTGAGAATCTCAAATGCTTCTTCATTAATTCTCAGCTTCCTAAAGTAAGTTTCCTATTGAGGCGGGCTGGCCACATAGACCTTACTGTAGCTCAGATTTTGGTGACTGAGGTTGAAGATGACCTTATCTTAGCAGGAAAGATAAGAAGAAATCATAATAGAGATAAATATTCTTCATCTTATAAATATTATTCTATAGGCACCACTGATCCTATGGTGTAAAAGTTAGCAAATGAATTGCTAGCTCTAAAAAAAATGGCACAAGGGATGTCTGCTCCTCCTTATCAGGATATACCAAGGAGGATGTTTCCCAACTAGTCATATTAGGGAAATACTGCTAGAAATCAAGGGCAATGAAATCACCTTCTTCCCCACCAGGGAAGCTTGCCATTGAAGCAGCACCAGTGAACTCAATAATTGGTTATCTTGAAACTAAATCTAATTTTTCTCTCCAACCTAAGTTAAACCAAGAAGATGACATTAATCTCTTTGTAGAAGGCCAAGAAGAATCAACTGGTGACTCTAACGTTGGTTTCCTAAATTACCAGGATGAACCCAGAAGTAAAGGACAAGCATTTAATGGATCATACATTGTATTTACTAGGTCTCAGAACTAGTCAGCTCAGCAAGCGAATAAAAAGAAAATAGGGAAATAATCTTGACTATTAATTTCAATTGCTAAACAAAGAACTTTGTTGCCTTTCCAATCAAAGGACCTGGTGAGCAATAAAAAAGTAAGTACCTCAAATATTCTTTCACCTTCTGCTTCAAATTTGTAGACCAATTTCACACCTAGTAAAACCTAGATTGATGGACTGCCTTCCTCTATTTTGAATTCATCTCAGTCATTTGACAAAATTGGTCATGCTAAGAAAACCAAAATTCAAATGTCTAAGTTTGAATTCTTGTAATCCAACCTTGAGAAGTTGGATAGGTTAGTTCACTATGTCAAAAATAAAACCATCCCTGTAGGACAAGAAATTTTGAAAGTAACTCCTAGTCCCCCAAAGGACATGTTTGCATGAAATAATCTTGTTATCACTCTTCCATTTTCCCCTAGGAAGATAGAACCATTTTATGTTTCCCTATTAATAAATGGTCATCAGCTGAACAATTGCATTATAGATTCTGGTGCTTCTGACAATGTCATGCCCACCAAGGTGGCAGAATCTCTTGGTCTCATAATGACTAAGACTTTTAGGAGATGTTTCTCCATGAAAAACAAACAAGTACCTCTACTGGGACAAATCAAAGATGCCCAACTTACATTTGCAGCTTTCCTAGATAAGAGAATCAAAATGACAGTCCTGGTAGTCGACGTCCTAACCTCCTACGACATTCTCCTTGAGTAAAATTTTTGTAAGGACATTGGAAGAGAATTG
Organism: Torreya grandis; assembly: GCA_037957365.1. NCBI lineage: Eukaryota > Viridiplantae > Streptophyta > Pinopsida > Cupressales > Taxaceae > Torreya > Torreya grandis. Next base: position 1,958,596 of record JARHVA010003138.1, on the reverse strand, counting down.
AGCATGGACCTATCTGAGGTGAGGATCCCTATCAAGGGCATCATAAAAATGCTACTTCTTGAGAAGGAGACAAAGTACATTTTCACTCAAACATTAACCCCTAAATCTCAAATTTTGTTTGAGTCTTCAGGCATGGGTAATTAATTTTTGTCTACTAAAGATGTTCCTATTTCAGCAGATGAAAGCGTACTAAGTGACAATATAAAAAATTTAGATAAGACATCAGAAGAATTGGTAGGGTACAATACACATGAAAAAGGATCTTCCCTTCTTGATGAAAAAAATATCAAATTTTGATGATGTTTGGATTCTAGAATTTGATGGTAGCAATTCTTCTACCAGTTCTAGAACTGGATTTGTTTTAATATCTCCTCAGTGAGATATTTTTCTATATGCATATAAGTTATAGTTCAACAACACTAACAACACTACTAAGTATGAATCTCTACTACTCAGATTAAAGGCTGCTCAAGAAAAAGGAGTTAAAATTCTTCATGCCAAAGGAGATGCTGAATTGGTGGTTTGTCAGGTGAGGAACCTGTATCAAACCAAGAATAAGAGATTGTGACATTATCATAATCTAGTGTGGGACTACATTAAAATATTTGATGCTTTTATTATTTCTATCGTGCCCAAAGAGTTCAACAGTCATGCAGATTCATTGTCCATCTCTACAACTCTCCTGATCCCTCACCAAGATTTCAAAGAAGATAGGTACACTATCAAGTTGGTATTTTGACCAAGTGTACCTAATAATAATAACCATTGGTAGGTGTTCAATGGTGACAACCAAATCATTGCCTTTGTGGAACAAATGGTCAGCTTTGAAAAGCTTCATTTTGAAGGCAGTGAATCTCCACCATGGGAATCAGCTCTAGAGACAAATTTAAATGCTGGTGAAGAATTCCTTCAGCTTAAAGGGAATAAAATTCTCAAAAGATTAGTTTCTCTTGAGAAACTTTTTGACAAGCATGATAGGTTCATCAAGAAACAACAAATAGATTCAAAATAAGGATTTTGATCAAATCAATTTGAGTATAGAAGACAATCCAAAAATGGCCAACATTGAGAATTGTTGTACCCCTTATGAAAAACTCAAATTTATCACTTTGCTTCACCATTACATTGATTTTTTGGCATACTCTTATGATGATCTAAAGTTTCTCAGGCTTGAATAAATTTGGCATGAAATTCCTCTCAAGGTTGGGTCGTTGCCTCACAAGCAAAAATAGAGGTAGTATAACCCCAGGATATCAGGCACTATTCTTTCTGAGATACAGAAAATATTGAATGCAAGAATTATTTTCCCAATCCATCATTCTACCTGGATTGTGAATATAGTCCCTATGAGAAAGAAGAATGGAGAAATTCACCTATGTGTTGATTTCAGAAATCTAAATTAGTCATCTTTAAAAGACAACTATCCCCTGCTCATCATGGATTAGCTGTTGTAGACAGTGACTAGCACTAAGATGTTATCAATGCTAAATGGTTTTTCAAGATATAATCAAGTGGAAGTTGGTGAAGCAGACCAAGATAAGACCACTTTCACAACACCTTAGGGCACTTTTGCATACCGTAGAATGCCTTTCGGTTTGATCAATGTTGGCACCACCTTCTAAAGAGTGATGGATCTTGATTTTAGAAGAAAAATGGGGAAGTTCATTATGGTATACCTTGACGACTTTACAGTCTTTTCTAAACATCATTCTGATCATGTGCATCATCTACAACAAGTGCTGGAGTGATGTAGGTAGAATGGTATTTCTCTTAAAATTAAGAAATCTATTTTTGGGGTTATAAAAGGTAGAATTCTCAGTCACACTATATTCTGAGAAGGCATAAAGATTGACCCAAAAAGGGTCAAATCCATTCAAGAGCTTGCTCTTCCTGCCAATAAGACCGTAGTCCATTCTTTCTTTGGAAAGATGAAATTTTCTGTGAAGGTTCATTCCTAAATTCACAGATAAGACTCACCACATTGTCAATATGATGAAAGGAAAAGCCATTTTTAGCTAGACTGAAGAAGCCAAATCAACATTTCGAGACATCAAGGAAGCTATCATCCATGCCCCAATTCTAGTTTGTCTTGATTACACCAAAGACTTTGTGATGTATAGCTATGCTTCTGAGCATACGTTTTCAGCCATCTTGGTTCAGTAGAACAAAGAAGGTGTGGAATCTCCCATATCTTTCATGAGTTGTCCTCTTAAAGAGCATGAGATGAAGTATTCAAACATGGAGAAGTATGCTTATGCTATGGTAAATGTGGTAAAGCACTTCCATTTTTACGTCTAGAACTCACACAATGTTGCTTTGGTTCTTGGTACAACAGTCAAGTCCATACTAACTCAAAAAGAGTTTGGAAATAAAAGGGGCAATTGGATTTCCAAAATATAGGAGTTTGATCTTACTATCAAACCAATGAAGCTCATGCAGGGAAGGGGTCTCTACCAATTAATTACTAATAACATACCAAAAGAAGTAGAGCATGAAGAAATAGAAGTTGAAGACATGCCAACAGTTCTCTTTGTCACCACTATGAATGAGTGGTATTCAAATATTGTTCATTTCCTTACAGTGAGTGTCACGTTCACCTATCTCATAAAGAAAAGAGGACTATTAAGTTGAAATCTGCCAACTTAGTCCTATGGGACAACGGTCTGTATAAGAGGAACCTTGTGGGGTGTTCCTTTGTTGCATAGATAAAGTGCAATAGAAAAAACTTTTATATTCCTTCCATAATTTAGCTTGTGGAGGACATTTTTATACATCTATAACTGCCCATAAGATTCTGTGAGCTAGGTACTATTAGCCTACTATGTTTCAAGATTCATATGCTTGGGTGCATAGATGCACATTGTGTGAATAGTTCATTGGCAAACCTAAGTTGGTTGCGTTACCTCTGAACCCTGTGATGATAGAAGAGCCATTTCAATAATGGAGAATTGATTTCATTGGCACTGTAAATCCATCCTTAAGTGTTGGACATGACTATGTTCTCACAGCCATAGACTACTTTACCAAGTGGGTGGAAGCCATTCCAGTCAAGCATGCTACTTCAAATATAGTATGTAATTTTCTCAAGAAAAACATCATTTCCAGGTTTGGAGTCCCAACCAAGATTGTAACAGACAATGCAACCTATTTCCCTTCTCATGAGATTACCCAGTTTTGTTACTATTATGGGATTATTCTCTCCCACTCTTTTGACTATTATCCGCAAGGAAATGGTCAAGCAAAATCAAGCAATAAGAACCTAGTGACCATTATCAGAAAGCTGGTAGACAAAAATCAAAGAACCTGGCAAAAAGCATTGCTTGATACTTTATGGGCAGATAGAATTACACCTAAGAGGGCAATTGGCATGTCCGCATTCCAACTTCTATATGGTCTAAATGTAGAGATACCAATCACCCTAGAATTACCAACATTAAAGTTAGCAAAGTCAGTGGAAGATTCAACTTTCAAAAGTTCCATCGACAAAGGATCATGTGTTTGACTGAGCTAAATGAGAAACAAACTATGGGGGTGGACCGAGTTGTTGTGCATCAAAGTCTGGTAAAGAGAATCTTCAACCAAAAAGCAAAGATCCA